>CAKAJI010000327.1:625543-672097 GCA_916610255.1 Lasioglossum lativentre
ATTGATACACTGCATATTACGTTATATTATAAGGTATTTTCAATGATACACTGCATATTACGTTATATTATAAGGTATTTTCAATGATACACTGCATATTACGGTATATTATAAGGTATTTTCAAGGATACACTGCATATTATATTATATTATGAGGTATTTTCAATGTTACACTGCATATTACGTTATATTAAATGGTATTTTCAATGATACACTGCATATTACGTTATATTATAAGGTATTTTCAATGATACACTTCATATTACATTATTTTATTAGGTATTTTCAATGATACACTGCATATTATATTATTTTATACAGTATTTTCAATGATAGACTGCATATTACATTATATTATAAGGTATTTTGAATGATACACTGCATATTACGTTATATTAAATGGTATTTTCATTGATACACTGCATATTACGTTATATTATAAGGTTTTTTTCATTGATACACTGCATATTACGTTATATTATAAGGTATTTTCAATGATACACTGCATATTACGGTATATTATAAGGTATTTTCAAGGATACACTGCATATTATATTATATTATGAGGTATTTTCAATGTTACACTGCATATTACGTTATATTAAATGGTATTTTCATTGATACTCTGCATATTACGTTACATTATAAGGTATTTTCATTGATACACTGCATATTACGTTATATTATAAGGTATTTTCAATGATACACTGCATATTACATTATATTATAAGGTATTTTCAATGATACACTGCATATTACGGTATATTATAAGGTATTTTCAAGGATACACTGCATATTACGTTACATTTTAAGGTATTTTCAATGATACACTGCATATTACATTATATTATAAGGTATTTTCATTGATACACTGCATATTACGTTATATTATAAGGTATTTTCAATGATACACTGCGTATTACGTTATATTAAATGGTATTTTCATTGATACACTGCATATTACGTTATATTATAAGGTATTTCCATTGATACACTGCCTATTACGTTATATTATAAGGTATTTTCAATGATACACTGCATATTACATTATATTATGAGGTATTTTCAATGTTACACTGCATATTATGTTACATTTTAAGGTATTTTCAATGATACACTGCATATTACATTATATTATAAGGTATTTTCAATGATAACTGCATATTACATTATTTTATAAGGTATTTTCAATGATATCTGCATATTACGTTATATAATAAGGTATTTTCAATGATACACTGCATATTACATTATATTATAAGGTATTTTCAATGATACACTGCATATTACGGTATATTATAAGGTATTTTCAATGATACACTGCATATTACGTTATATTATAAGGTATTTTCAATGATGCACTGCATATTACGTTATATAATAAGGTATTTTCAATGATACACTGCATATTACGTTATATTATAAGGTATTTTCAATGAAGCACTGCATATTACGTTATATAATAAGATATTCTCAATGATACCCTGCATATTACATTATTTTATAAGGTATTTTCAATGATACACTGCATATTACGTTATATTATAAGGTATTTTCAATGATACACTTCATATTACATTATTTTACAAGGTATTTTCAATGATACACTGCATATTATATTATTTTATACAGTATTTTCAATGATAGACTGCATATTACATTATATTATAAGGTATTTTGAATGATACACTGCATATTACGTTATATTAAATGGTATTTTCATTGATACACTGCATATTACGTTATATTATAAGGTATTTTCATTGATACACTGCATATTACGTTATATTATAAGGTATTTTCATTGATACACTGCATATTACGTTATATTATAAGGTATTTTCAATGATACACTGCATATTACGGTATATTATAAGGTATTTTCAAGGATACACTGCATATTATATTATATTATGAGGTATTTTCAATGTTACACTGCATATTACGTTATATTAAATGGTATTTTCATTGATACTCTGCATATTACGTTACATTATAAGGTATTTTCATTGATACACTGCATATTACGTTATATTATAAGGTATTTTCAATGACACACTGCATATTACATTATATTATAAGGTATTTTCAAGGATACACTGCATATTACATTATATTATGAGGTATTTTCAATGTTACACTTCATATTACGTTATATTAAATGGTATTTTCATTGATACTCTGCATATTACGTTACATTATAAGGTATTTTCAAGGATACACTGCATATTACATTATATTATGAGGTATTTTCAATGTTACACTACATATTACGTTATATTAAATGGTATTTTCATTGATACTCTGCATATTACGTTACATTATAAGGTATTTTCATTGATACACTGCATATTACGTTTTATTATAAGGTATTTTCAATGATACACTGCATATTACATTACATTATAATGTCTTTTCTATGATACACTGCATATTACATTATTTAATATGGTTATTTTCAATGATATCTGCATATTATATTATTTTATACAGTATTTTCAATGATAGACTGCATATTACATTATATTATAAGGTATTTTCATTGATACACTGCATATTACGTTATATTAAATGGTATTTTCATTGATACACTGCATATTACGTTACATTATAAGGTATTTTCATTGATACACTGCATATTACGTTATATTATAAGGTATTTTCAATGATACACTGCATATTACATTATATTATAAGGTATTTTCAATCATAACTGCATATTACATTATTTTATAAGGTATTTTCAATGATATCTGCATATTATATTATTTTATACAGTATTTTCAATGATAGACTGCATATTACATTATATTATAAGGTATTTTGAATGATACACTGCATATTACGTTATATTAAATGGTATTTTCATTGATACACTGCATATTACATTATATTATGAGGTATTTTCAATGTTACACTTCATATTACGTTATATTAAATGGTATTTTCATTGATACTCTGCATATTACGTTACATTATAAGGTATTTTCAATGATACAATGCATATTACGTTATATTGTAAGGTATTTTCAATGATACACTGCATATTACGTTATATTATAAGGTATTTTCAATGATGCACTGCATATTACGTTATATAATAAGGTATTTTCAATGATACACTGCATATTACATTATATTATAAGGTATTTTCAATGATACACTGCATATTACGGTATATTATAAGGTATTTTCAAGGATACACTGCATATTACATTATATTATGAGGTATTTTCAATGTTACACTTCATATTACGTTATATTAAATGGTATTTTCATTGATACTCTGCATATTACGTTACATTATAAGGTATTTTCAATGATACAATGCATATTACGTTATATTGTAAGGTATTTTCAATGATACACTGCATATTACGTTATATTATAAGGTATTTTCAATGATGCACTGCATATTACGTTATATAATAAGGTATTTTCAATGATACACTGCATATTACGTTATATTATAAGGTATTTTCAATGAAGCACTGCATATTACGTTATATAATAAGATATTCTCAATGATACCCTGCATATTACATTATTTTATAAGGTATTTTCAATGATACACTGCATATTACGTTATATTATAAGGTATTTTCAATGATACACTTCATATTACATTATTTTATAAGGTATTTTCAATGATACACTGCATATTATATTATTTTATACAGTATTTTCAATGATACACTGCATATTACGGTATATTATAAGGTATTTTCAAGGATACACTGCATATTACATTATATTATGAGGTATTTTCAATGTTACACTGCATATTACGTTATATTAAATGGTATTTTCATTGATACTCTGCATATTACGTTACATTATAAGGTATTTTCATTGATACACTGCATATTACGTTATATTATAAGGTATTTTCAATGATACACTGCATATTACATTATATTATGAGGTATTTTCAATGTTACACTTCATATTACGTTATATTAAATGGTATTTTCATTGATACTCTGCATATTACGTTACATTTTAAGGTATTTTCAATGATACACTGCATATTACATTATATTATAAGGTATTTTCATTGATACACTGCATATTACGTTATATTATAAGGTATTTTCAATGATACACTGCATATTACATTATATTATGAGGTATTTTCAATGTTACACTGCATATTATGTTACATTTTAAGGTATTTTCAATGATACAATGCATATTACAATATATTATAAGGTATTTTCAATGATACACTGCATATTACGTTATATTATAAGGTATTTTCAATGATGCACTGCATATTACGTTATATAATAAGGTATTTTCAATGATACACTGCATATTACGTTATATTATAAGGCATTTTCAATGAAGCACTGCATATTACGTTATATAATAAGATATTCTCAATGATACCCTGCATATTACATTATTTTATAAGGTATTTTCAATGATACACTGCATATTACGTTATATTATAAGGTATTTTCAATGATACACTTCATATTACATTATTTTATAAGGTATTTTCAATGATACACTGCATATTATATTATTTTATACAGTATTTTCAATGATAGACTGCATATTACATTATATTATATGGTATTTTGAATGAAACACTGCATATTACGTTATATTAAATGGTATTTTCATTGATACACTGCATATTACGTTACATTATAAGGTATTTTCATTGATACACTGCATATTACGTTATATTATAAGGTATTTTTCAATGATACACTGCATATTACGTTATATTATAAGGTATTTTCAATGATACACTGCATATTACATTATATTATAAGGTATTTTCAATGATACACTGCATATTACGGTATATTATAAGGTATTTTCAAGGATACACTGCATATTACATTATATTATGAGGTATTTTCAATGTTACACTTCATATTACGTTATATTAAATGGTATTTTCATTGATACTCTGCATATTACGTTACATTATAAGGTATTTTCAATGATACAATGCATATTACGTTATATTGTAAGGTATTTTCAATGATACACTGCATATTACGTTATATTATAAGGTACTTTCAATGATGCACTGCATATTACGTTATATAATAAGGTATTTTCAATGATACACTGCATATTACGTTATATTATAAGGTATTTTCAATGAAGCACTGCATATTACGTTATATAATAAGATATTCTCAATGATACCCTGCATATTACATTATTTTATAAGGTATTTTCAATGATACACTGCATATTACGTTATATTATAAGGTATTTTTAATGATACACTTCATATTACTATATATTATAAGATATTTTCAATGATACACTGCATATTACATTATATTATAAGGTATTTTCAATGATACACTGCATATTACGTTATATTATAAGGTATTTTCAATGATACACTGCATATTACGTTATATTATAAGGTATTTTCAGTGATACACTTCATATTACTATATATTATAAGATATTTTCAATGATACACTGCATATTACGTTACATTATAAGGTATTTTCAATGAAGCACTGCATATTACGTTATATAATAAGGTATTTTCAATGATACACTGCATATTACGTTATATTATAAGGTATTTTCAATGATACACTTCATATTACATTATTTTATAAGGTATTTTCAATGATACACTGCATATTATATTATTTTATACAGTATTTTCAATGATAGACTGCATATTACATTATATTATAAGGTATTTTGAATGATACACTGCATATTACGTTATATTAAATGGTATTTTCATTGATACACTGCATATTACGTTATATTATAAGGTATTTTCATTGATACACTGCATATTACGTTATATTATAAGGTATTTTCAATGATACACTGCATATTACGGTATATTATAAGGTATTTTCAAGGATACACTGCATATTACATTATATTATGAGGTATTTTCAATGTTACACTGCATATTACGTTATATTAAATGGTATTTTTCATTGATACTCTGCATATTACGTTACATTATAAGGTATTTTCATTGATACACTGCATATTACGTTATATTATAAGGTATTTTCAATGATACACTGCATATTACATTATATTATGAGGTATTTTCAATGTTACACTTCATATTACGTTATATTAAATGGTATTTTCATTGATACTCTGCATATTACGTTACATTTTAAGGTATTTTCAATGATACACTGCATATTACATTATATTATAAGGTATTTTCATTGATACACTGCATATTACGTTATATTATAAGGTATTTTCAATGATACACTGCGTATTACGTTATATTAAATGGTATTTTCATTGTTACACTGCATATTACGTTATATTATAAGGTATTTTCATTGATACACTGCATATTACGTTATATTATAAGGTATTTTCAATGATACACTGCATATTACATTATATTATGAGGTATTTTCAATGTTACACTGCATATTATGTTACATTTTAAGGTATTTCAATGATACAATGCATATTACGTTATATTATAAGGTATTTTCAATGATACACTGCATATTACGTTATATTATAAGGTATTTTCAATGATACACTGCATATTACGTTATATAATAAGGTATTTTCAATGATACACTGCATATTACGTTATATTATAAGGCATTTTCAATGAAGCACTGCATATTACGTTATATAATAAGATATTCTCAATGATACCCTGCATATTACATTATTTTATAAGGTATTTTCAATGATACACTGCATATTACGTTATATTATAAGGTATTTTCAATGATACACTTCATATTACATTATTTTATAAGGTATTTTCAATGATACACTGCATATTATATTATTTTATACAGTATTTTCAATGATAGACTGCATATTACATTATATTATAAGGTATTTTGAATGATACACTGCATATTACGTTATATTAAATGGTATTTTCATTGATACACTGCATATTACGTTATATTATAAGGTATTTTCATTGATACACTGCATATTACGTTATATTATAAGGTATTTTCAATGATACACTGCATATTACGGTATATTATAAGGTATTTTCAAGGATACACTGCATATTATATTATATTATGAGGTATTTTCAATGTTACACTGCATATTACGTTATATTAAATGGTATTTTCAATGATACACTGCATATTACGTTATATTATAAGTTATTTTCAATGATACACTTCATATTACATTATTTTATTAGGTATTTTCAATGATACACTGCATATTATATTATTTTATACAGTATTTTCAATGATAGACTGCATATTACATTATATTATAAGGTATTTTGAATGATACACTGCATATTACGTTATATTAAATGGTATTTTCATTGATACACTGCATATTACGTTATATTATAAGGTATTTTCATTGATACACTGCATATTACGTTATATTATAAGGTATTTTCAATGATACACTGCATATTACGGTATATTATAAGGTATTTTCAAGGATACACTGCATATTATATTATATTATGAGGTATTTTCAATGTTACACTGCATATTACGTTATATTAAATGGTATTTTCATTGATACTCTGCATATTACGTTACATTATAAGGTATTTTCATTGATACACTGCATATTACGTTATATTATAAGGTATTTTCAATGATACACTGCATATTACATTATATTATAAGGTATTTTCAATGATACACTGCATATTACGGTATATTATAAGGTATTTTCAAGGATACACTGCATATTACGTTACATTTTAAGGTATTTTCAATGATACACTGCATATTACATTATATTATAAGGTATTTTCATTGATACACTGCATATTACGTTATATTATAAGGTATTTTCAATGATACACTGCGTATTACGTTATATTAAATGGTATTTTCATTGTTACACTGCATATTACGTTATATTATAAGGTATTTCCATTGATACACTGCCTATTACGTTATATTATAAGGTATTTTCAATGATACACTGCAAATTACATTATATTATGAGGTATTTTCAATGTTACACTGCATATTATGTTACATTTTAAGGTATTTTCAATGATACACTGCATATTACATTATATTATAAGGTATTTTCAATGATAACTGCATATAACATTATTTTATAAGGTATTTTCAATGATATCTGCATATTACGTTATATAATAAGGTATTTTCAATGATACACTGCATATTACATTATATTATAAGGTATTTTCAATGATACACTGCATATTACGGTATATTATAAGGTATTTTCAAGGATACACTGCATATTACATTATATTATGAGGTATTTTCAATGTTACACTTCATATTACGTTATATTAAATGGTATTTTCATTGATACTCTGCATATTACGTTACATTATAAGGTATTTTCAATGATACAATGCATATTACGTTATATTGTAAGGTATTTTCAATGATACACTGCATATTACGTTATATTATAAGGTATTTTCAATGATGCACTGCATATTACGTTATATAATAAGGTATTTTCAATGATACACTGCATATTACGTTATATTATAAGGTATTTTCAATGAAGCACTGCATATTACGTTATATAATAAGATATTCTCAATGATACCCTGCATATTACATTATTTTATAAGGTATTTTCAATGATACACTGCATATTACGTTATATTATAAGGTATTTTCAATGATACACTTCATATTACATTATTTTACAAGGTATTTTCAATGATACACTGCATATTATATTATTTTATACAGTATTTTCAATGATAGACTGCATATTACATTATATTATAAGGTATTTTGAATGATACACTGCATATTACGTTATATTAAATGGTATTTTCATTGATACACTGCATATTACGTTATATTATAAGGTATTTTCATTGATACACTGCATATTACGTTATATTATAAGGTATTTTCATTGATACACTGCATATTACGTTATATTATAAGGTATTTTCAATGATACACTGCATATTACGGTATATTATAAGGTATTTTCAAGGATACACTGCATATTACATTATATTATGAGGTATTTTCAATGTTACACTGCATATTACGTTATATTAAATGGTATTTTCATTGATACTCTGCATATTACGTTACATTATAAGGTATTTTCATTGATACACTGCATATTACGTTATATTATAAGGTATTTTCAATGATACACTGCATATTACATTATATTATAAGGTATTTTCAAGGATACACTGCATATTACATTATATTATGAGGTATTTTCAATGTTACACTTCATATTACGTTATATTAAATGGTATTTTCATTGATACTCTGCATATTACGTTACATTATAAGGTATTTTCAAGGATACACTGCATATTACATTATATTATGAGGTATTTTCAATGTTACACTACATATTACGTTATATTAAATGGTATTTTCATTGATACTCTGCATATTACGTTACATTATAAGGTATTTTCATTGATACACTGCATATTACGTTTTATTATAAGGTATTTTCAATGATACACTGCATATTACATTACATTATAATGTCTTTTCTATGATACACTGCATATTACATTATTTAATATGGTATTTTCAATGATATCTGCATATTATATTATTTTATACAGTATTTTCAATGATAGACTGCATATTACATTATATTATATGGTATTTTGAATGATACACTGCATATTAAGTTATATTAAATGGTATTTTCATTGATACACTGCATATTACGTTACATTATAAGGTATTTTCATTGATACACTGCATATTACGTTATATTATAAGGTATTTTCAATGATACACTGCATATTACATTATATTATAAGGTATTTTCAATCATAACTGCATATTACATTATTTTATAAGGTATTTTCAATGATATCTGCATATTATATTATTTTATACAGTATTTTCAATGATAGACTGCATATTACATTATATTATAAGGTATTTTGAATGATACACTGCATATTACGTTATATTAAATGGTATTTTCATTGATACACTGCATATTACATTATATTATGAGGTATTTTCAATGTTACACTTCATATTACGTTATATTAAATGGTATTTTCATTGATACTCTGCATATTACGTTACATTATAAGGTATTTTCAATGATACAATGCATATTACGTTATATTGTGAGGTATTTTCAATGATACACTGCATATTACGTTATATTATAAGGTATTTTCAATGATGCACTGCATATTACGTTATATAATAAGGTATTTTCAATGATACACTGCATATTACATTATATTATAAGGTATTTTCAATGATACACTGCATATTACATTATTTTACAAGGTATTTTCAATGATACACTGCATATTATATTATTTTATACAGTATTTTCAATGATAGACTGCATATTACATTATATTATAAGGTATTTTGAATGATACACTGCATATTACGTTATATTAAATGGTATTTTCATTGATACACTGCATATTACGTTATATTATAAGGTATTTTCATTGATACACTGCATATTACGTTATATTATAAGGTATTTTCAAGGATACACTGCATATTACATTATATTATGAGGTATTTTCAATGTTACACTTCATATTACGTTATATTAAATGGTATTTTCATTGATACTCTGCATATTACGTTACATTATAAGGTATTTTCAAGGATACACTGCATATTACATTATATTATGAGGTATTTTCAATGTTACACTGCATATTACGTTATATTAAATGGTATTTTCATTGATACTCTGCATATTACGTTACATTATAAGGTATTTTCATTGATACACTGCATATTACGTTTTATTATAAGGTATTTTCAATGATACACTGCATATTACATTACATTATAATGTCTTTTCTATGATACACTGCATATTACATTATTTAATATGGTATTTTCAATGATATCTGCATATTATATTATTTTATACAGTATTTTCAATGATAGACTGCATATTACATTATATTATATGGTATTTTGAATGATACACTGCATATTACGTTATATTAAATGGTATTTTCATTGATACACTGCATATTACGTTACATTATAAGGTATTTTCATTGATACACTGCATATTACGTTATATTATAAGGTATTTTCAATGATACACTGCATATTACATTATATTATAAGGTATTTTCAATCATAACTGCATATTACATTATTTTACAAGGTATTTTCAATGATACACTGCATATTATATTATTTTATACAGTATTTTCAATGATAGACTGCATATTACATTATATTATAAGGTATTTTGAATGATACACTGCATATTACGTTATATTAAATGGTATTTTCATTGATACACTGCATATTACGTTATATTATAAGGTATTTTCATTGATACACTGCATATTACGTTATATTATAAGGTATTTTCATTGATACACTGCATATTACGTTATATTATAAGGTATTTTCAATGATACACTGCATATTACGGTATATTATAAGGTATTTTCAAGGATACACTGCATATTACATTATATTATGAGGTATTTTCAATGTTACACTGCATATTACGTTATATTAAATGGTATTTTCATTGATACTCTGCATATTACGTTACATTATAAGGTATTTTCATTGATACACTGCATATTACGTTATATTATAAGGTATTTTCAATGATACACTGCATATTACATTATATTATAAGGTATTTTCAAGGATACACTGCATATTACATTATATTATGAGGTATTTTCAATGTTACACTTCATATTACGTTATATTAAATGGTATTTTCATTGATACTCTGCATATTACGTTACATTATAAGGTATTTTCAAGGATACACTGCATATTACATTATATTATGAGGTATTTTCAATGATACACTGCATATTACGTTATATTAAATGGTATTTTCATTGATACTCTGCATATTACGTTACATTATAAGGTATTTTCATTGATACACTGCATATTACGTTTTATTATAAGGTATTTTCAATGATACACTGCATATTACATTACATTATAATGTCTTTTCTATGATACACTGCATATTACATTATTTAATATGGTATTTTCAATGATATCTGCATATTATATTATTTTATACAGTATTTTCAATGATAGACTGCATATTACATTATATTATAAGGTATTTTGAATGATACACTGCATATTACGTTATATTAAATGGTATTTTCATTGATACACTGCATATTACGTTACATTATAAGGTATTTTCATTGATACACTGCATATTACGTTATATTATAAGGTATTTTCAATGATACACTGCATATTACATTATATTATAAGGTATTTTCAATCATAACTGCATATTACATTATTTTATAAGGTATTTTCAATGATATCTGCATATTATATTATTTTATACAGTATTTTCAATGATAGACTGCATATTACATTATATTATAAGGTATTTTGAATGATACACTGCATATTACGTTATATTAAATGGTATTTTCATTGATACACTGCATATTACATTATATTATGAGGTATTTTCAATGTTACACTTCATATTACGTTATATTAAATGGTATTTTCATTGATACTCTGCATATTACGTTACATTATAAGGTATTTTCAATGATACAATGCATATTACGTTATATTGTAAGGTATTTTCAATGATACACTGCATATTACGTTATATTATAAGGTATTTTCAATGATGCACTGCATATTACGTTATATAATAAGGTATTTTCAATGATACACTGCATATTACATTATATTATAAGGTATTTTCAATGATACACTGCATATTACATTATTTTACAAGGTATTTTCAATGATACACTGCATATTATATTATTTTATACAGTATTTTCAATGATAGACTGCATATTACATTATATTATAAGGTATTTTGAATGATACACTGCATATTACGTTATATTAAATGGTATTTTCATTGATACACTGCATATTACGTTATATTATAAGGTATTTTCATTGATACACTGCATATTACGTTATATTATAAGGTATTTTCAAGGATACACTGCATATTACATTATATTATGAGGTATTTTCAATGTTACACTTCATATTACGTTATATTAAATGGTATTTTCATTGATACTCTGCATATTACGTTACATTATAAGGTATTTTCAAGGATACACTGCATATTACATTATATTATGAGGTATTTTCAATGTTACACTGCATATTACGTTATATTAAATGGTATTTTCATTGATACTCTGCATATTACGTTACATTATAAGGTATTTTCATTGATACACTGCATATTACATTATATTATAAGGTATTTTCAATGATACACTGCATATTACATTACATTATAATGTCTTTTCTATGATACACTGCATATTACATTATTTAATATGGTATTTTCAATGATATCTGCATATTATATTATTTTATACAGTATTTTCAATGATAGACTGCATATTACATTATATTATATGGTATTTTCAATGATACACTGCATATTACGTTATATTAAATGGTATTTTCATTGATACACTGCATATTACGTTATATTATAAGGTATTTTCATTGATACACTGCATATTACGTTATATTATAAGGTATTTTCAATGATACACTGCATATTACATTATATTATAAGGTATTTTCAATCATAACTGCATATTACATTATTTTATAAGGTATTTTCAATGATATCTGCATATTATATTATTTTATACAGTATTTTCAATGATAGACTGCATATTACATTATATTATAAGGTATTTTGAATGATACACTGCATATTACGTTATATTAAATGGTATTTTCATTGATACACTGCATATTACATTATATTATGAGGTATTTTCAATGTTACACTTCATATTACGTTATATTAAATGGTATTTTCATTGATACTCTGCATATTACGTTACATTATAAGGTATTTTCAATGATACAATGCATATTACGTTATATTGTAAGGTATTTTCAATGATACACTGCATATTACGTTATATTATAAGGTATTTTCAATGATGCACTGCATATTACGTTATATAATAAGGTATTTTCAATGATACACTGCATATTACATTATATTATAAGGTATTTTCAATGATACACTGCATATTACGGTATATTATAAGGTATTTTCAAGGATACACTGCATATTACATTATATTATGAGGTATTTTCAATGTTACACTTCATATTACGTTATATTAAATGGTATTTTCATTGATACTCTGCATATTACGTTACATTATAAGGTATTTTCAATGATACAATGCATATTACGTTATATTGTAAGGTATTTTCAATGATACACTGCATATTACGTTATATTATAAGGTATTTTCAATGATGCACTGCATATTACGTTATATAATAAGGTATTTTCAATGATACACTGCATATTACGTTATATTATAAGGTATTTTCAATGAAGCACTGCATATTACGTTATATAATAAGATATTCTCAATGATACCCTGCATATTACATTATTTTATAAGGTATTTTCAATGATACACTGCATATTACGTTATATTATAAGGTATTTTCAATGATACACTTCATATTACATTATTTTATAAGGTATTTTCAATGATACACTGCATATTATATTATTTTATACAGTATTTTCAATGATAGACTGCATATTACATTATATTATAAGGTATTTTGAATGATACACTGCATATTACGTTATATTAAATGGTATTTTCATTGATACACTGCATATTACGTTATATTATAAGGTATTTTCATTGATACACTGCATATTACGTTATATTATAATGTATTTTCAATGATACACTGCATATTACGGTATATTATAAGGTATTTTCAAGGATACACTGCATATTACATTACATTATAATGTCTTTTCTATGATACACTGCATATTACATTATTTAATATGGTATTTTCAATGATATCTGCATATTATATTATTTTATACAGTATTTTCAATGATAGACTGCATATTACATTATATTATATGGTATTTTGAATGATACACTGCATATTACGTTATATTAAATGGTATTTTCATTGATACACTGCATATTACGTTACATTATAAGGTATTTTCATTGATACACTGCATATTACATTATATTATGAGGTATTTTCAATGTTACACTTCATATTACGTTATATTAAATGGTATTTTCATTGATACTCTGCATATTACGTTACATTATAAGGTATTTTCAAGGATACACTGCATATTACATTATATTATGAGGTATTTTCAATGTTACACTACATATTACGTTATATGAAATGGTATTTTCATTGATACTCTGCATATTACGTTACATTATAAGGTATTTTCATTGATACACTGCATATTACGTTTTATTATAAGGTATTTTCAATGATACACTGCATATTACATTACATTATAATGTCTTTTCTATGATACACTGCATATTACATTATTTAATATGGTATTTTCAATGATATCTGCATATTATATTATTTTATACAGTATTTTCAATGATAGACTGCATATTACATTATATTATATGGTATTTTGAATGAAACACTGCATATTACGTTATATTAAATGGTATTTTCATTGATACACTGCATATTACGTTACATTATAAGGTATTTTCATTGATACACTGCATATTACGTTATATTATAAGGTATTTTCAATGATACACTGCATATTACGTTATATTATAAGGTATTTTCAATGATACACTGCATATTACATTATATTATAAGGTATTTTCAATGATACACTGCATATTACGGTATATTATAAGGTATTTTCAAGGATACACTGCATATTACATTATATTATGAGGTATTTTCAATGTTACACTTCATATTACGTTATATTAAATGGTATTTTCATTGATACTCTGCATATTACGTTACATTATAAGGTATTTTCAATGATACAATGCATATTACGTTATATTGTAAGGTATTTTCAATGATACACTGCATATTACGTTATATTATAAGATATTTTCAATGATGCACTGCATATTACGTTATATAATAAGGTATTTTCAATGATACACTGCATATTACGTTATATTATAAGGTATTTTCAATGAAGCACTGCATATTACGTTATATAATAAGATATTCTCAATGATACCCTGCATATTACATTATTTTATGAGGTATTTTCAATGATACACTGCATATTACGTTATATTATAAGGTATTTTTAATGATACACTTCATATTACTATATATTATAAGATATTTTCAATGATACACTGCATATTACATTATATTATAAGGTATTTTCAATGATACACTGCATATTACGTTATATTATAAGGTATTTTCAATGATACACTGCATATTACGTTATATTATAAGGTATTTTCAGTGATACACTTCATATTACTATATATTATAAGATATTTTCAATGATACACTGCATATTACGTTACATTATAAGGTATTTTCAATGAAGCACTGCATATTACGTTATATAATAAGGTATTTTCAATGATACACTGCATATTACGTTATATTATAAGGTATTTTCAATGATACACTTCATATTACATTATTTTATAAGGTATTTTCAATGATACACTGCATATTATATTATTTTATACAGTATTTTCAATGATAGACTGCATATTACATTATATTATAAGGTATTTTGAATGATACACTGCATATTACGTTATATTAAATGGTATTTTCATTGATACACTGCATATTACGTTATATTATAAGGTATTTTCATTGATACACTGCATATTACGTTATATTATAAGGTATTTTCAATGATACACTGCATATTACGGTATATTATAAGGTATTTTCAAGGATACACTGCATATTACATTATATTATGAGGTATTTTCAATGTTACACTGCATATTACGTTATATTAAATGGTATTTTCATTGATACTCTGCATATTACGTTACATTATAAGGTATTTTCATTGATACACTGCATATTACGTTATATTATAAGGTATTTTCAATGATACACTGCATATTACATTATATTATGATGTATTTTCAATGTTACACTTCATATTACGTTATATTAAATGGTATTTTCATTGATACTCTGCATATTACGTTACATTATAAGGTATTTTCAATGATACAATGCATATTACGTTATATTGTAAGGTATTTTCAATGATACACTGCATATTACGTTATATTAGAAGGTATTTTCAATGATGCACTGCATATTACGTTATATAATAAGGTATTTTCAATGATACACTGCATATTACGTTATATTATAAGGTATTTTCAATGAAGCACTGCATATTACGTTATATAATAAGATATTCTCTTTGATACCCTGCATATTATATTATTTTATAAGGTATTTTCAATGATACACTGCATATTACGTTATATTATAAGGTATTTTTAATGATACACTTCATATTACTATATATTATAAAGTATTTTCAGTGATACACTTCATCTATATATATAAAAATGGATGTTTGTATATATATGATTAAGAAACTTCGAAACTGTTTGACCGATCAACATGAAACTTGGCACGTATATGTGTTTTTTCGGGGAGAAGGATTTTACGCTGTTCAATTTTTTTTATCTCGCCGCTGTAGATGGCGCTGCAATACATCAACTTCTATTCCGTTGACCCTATCGCTATGAAAATTGGTATACATAGGTATTTGAGCACGAGGAATATTTTCCAGCCATCCACTTTGATGTAACTCGCCATCATATTGACGACAAAACACAATCTATATATATAAAAATGGATGTTTGTAAAGATATATATGTATATGATTAATAGACTTCGAAACTGTTTGACCGATCAACATGAAACTTGGCACATATATGTATTTTTTCATGTAGAAGGTTTTTACGCTATTGAAATTTTTTTATCTCGCCGCTGTAGATGGCGCTGCAATACATTAACTTCTATTCCGTTGAACCTATCGCTATGAAAATTGGTATACATAGGTATTTGAGCACGAGGAATATTTTCCAGCTATCCACTTTGTTGTAACTCGCCATCATATTGACGACAAAACACAATCTATATATATATAAATGGATGTTTGTAAAGATATATATGTATATGATTAATAGACTTCGAAACTGTTTGACCGATCATGAAACTTGGCACATATATGTATTTTTTCATGGAGAAGGATTTTACGCTATTGAAATTTTTTTATCTCGCCGCTGTAGATGGCGCTGCAATACATCAACTTCTATTCCGTTGAACCTATTACTATGAAAATTGGTATACATAGGTATTTGAGCACGAGGAATATTTTCCAGCTATCCACTTTGTTGTAACTCGCCATCATATTGACGACAAAACACAATCTATATATATAAAAATGGATATTTGTAAAGATATATATTTATATGATTAATAGACTTCGAAACTGTTTGACCGATCAACATGAAACTTGGCACATATATATATTTTTTCATGTAGAAGGTTTTTACGCTATTGAAATTTTTTTATCTCGCCGCTGTAGATGGCGCAGCAATACATTAACTTCTATTCCGTTGAACCTATCGCTATGAAAATTGGTATACATAGGTATTTGAGCACGAGGAATATTTTCCAGCTATCCACTTTGTTGTAACTCGCCATCATATTGACGACAAAACACAATCTATATATATAAAAATGGATGTTTGTAAAGATATATATGTATATGATTAATAGACTTCGAAACTGTTTGACCGATCAACAAGAAACTTGGCACATATATGTATTTTTTCATGGAGAAGGATTTTACGCTATTGAAATTTTTTTATCTCGCCGCTGTAGATGGCGCTGCAATACATCAACTTCTATTCCATTGAACCTATCGCTATGAAAATTGGTATACATAGGTATTTGAGCACGAGGAATATTTTCCAGCTATCCACTTTGTTGTAACTCGCCATCATATTGACGACAAAACACAATCTATATATATAAAAATGGATGTTTGTAAAGATATATATGTATATGATTAATAGACTTCGAAACTGTTTGACCGATCAACATGAAACTTGGCACATATATGTATTTTTTCATGGAGAAGGTTTTTACGCTATTGAAAATTTTTTTGTCTCGCCGCTGTAGATGGCGCTGCAATACATCAACTTCTATTCCGTTGAACCTATCGCTATGAAAATTGGTATACATAGGTATTTAAGCACGAGGAATATTTTCCCGCTATCCACACCTCGCCGTTGTAGATGGCGCTGCAATACTTCAACTTCTATACCGTTGAATCTATTTCTATGAAAATTGGTATACATAGGTATTGAGCACGAGAAATATTTTCCCGCTATCCACTTTGTTGTAACTCACCATCATATTGACGAGAAAACAGAATAATTTATGATTTTTAATGTTTTAATGTTTGAAATGCCCTCCGAAAAATCAAACATTATTAGAAGAACCAGACATACGCGGCAAGTGTCATCCAGTAGAGCTGCTGAAACATCTGAAGAGCGAGTGGCACGAGTTGAAAACCTACGAGTGCGAGCTTCTACAACAAGAGCTGCTGAAACATTTGAAGAGCGAGATACACGACGCCAAGGTCAACGCTTACGGCAGAATCGATCAACCCCCAAAAAATCAAACATTGGAAGAATTACCAGACATACGCGGCAAGTGTCAGCCAGTAGAGCTGCTGAAACATCTGAAGAGCGAGATACACGACGTCAAGGTCAACGCTTACGGCAGAGTCGATCAAGAACGAGAATCGATCTCAAGAAAGCGGCGTTCAATTACAATAAAAACTTTGAGTACAGAATGCATCACGATGTTGCCATCGGACCAATGACTAATTTGTGCTTTCATTGTCGCGCTTTGAAGTTTCAGAAAGAATCGCCTGGCATGTGTTGCTCTAATGGCAAAATCAACTTGCCACCACTGGCTGAGGTACCAGAACCACTTTTAACTTATGTGGCTGGAGTTACTCGGGAGTCCAAACACTTTCTACAGCATATTCGTAAATACAACTCATGCTTTCAAATGAATCGTTTGGAGCAACGAATATTGTGAGATATGGTAATTTCATGCCCACATTCAAAGTCCAAGGACAAGTGTATCATCAAATTGGTTCACTTCTTCCAGTAACCGATGAAGATCCACAGTTTTTGCAAATTTATTTCATGGACAATGTCGAGGAAGAGGTTGATCGACGATGCACATTTAGTGCAGTAACAGATCGAAGAATTATTGCTAAATTACGAGCATTATTCCACGAACATAACTGTTTGGTCCGAGATTTCAAATCCGCATTAGAGGATGTGAGAGCGGGTGATTTAAAAGTCATTATCAGGGCAGACAAAACGCCATTGAATGAGCATGAAAGACGTTTCAATGCTCCAACGGCCACTGAAGTAGCAGCTGTAATTGTCGGAACAGAGATTACCCGCCGAGATATTGTTATCAGCAGACGAGATCAAACCAAGCAACGTGTTGCTGAAACACACCGATCGTACGATGCTCTTCAATATCCAATACTGTTTCCGCGAGGAGAAGACGGATATCATTTCGAAGTTTATCAAACTAATCCCATCACAGGTGCTGCGACAACGAAAAGAGTCAGTTGTATGGATTTTTATGCATACCGAATCATGATTCGTTCCCAACAATGTAACCATATTCTGAAGTGTCGTCAACTTTTCCAACAATTCATCGTTGATATGTACGCTAAAGTTGAAAGTGAACGACTCAATTACATTCGTTACAATCAATCGAAGCTTCGAGTCGAAGATTACATTCATTTGCGAGATGCAATTGCGAATAATGGAACAGTTGCTAACATTGGACAAATGGTTATACTTCCAGCTTCGTATACTGGAAGTCCAAGACATATGCAAGAATATGCTCAGGATGCTCTAACATATGTTCGCAAATACGGACGTCCAGATCTTTTTATCACGTTCACATGCAATCCATCTTGGACTGAAATCAAAGATTTACTTTTACTTGGTTAGCAACCATTCCATCGGCATGACCTCACAGCGAGAGTTTTCAAACAAAAATTAATACGTTTTATGGATCTCATCACTAAGAATCATATATACGGAGAAACTCGCTGCTGGATGTGTTCGATTGAATGGCAGAAAAGAGGTCTACCACATGCCCATATCTTAATTTGGTTGGTTGAAAGAATTGCTCGAACTCAAATTGACGATATTATTAATGCTGAACTGTCAAAAAACATATGATTCACGGACCATGTGGACTATACAACCCACATTCACCATGCATGAAAGATGGAAAATGCACTAAAAAGTATCCACGTCAAATGATACAAGAAACACAGACTGGTGGCGATGGTTATCCGCTGTACAGACGACGAAAACCAGATGATGGAGGACACACAACAACTATCAAAATCAATAACGTTTATTTCGAAATTGATAACCAGTGGATTGTGCCCTATTCTCCTATTCTTTCCAAATCATTCAATGCGCATATCAACGTGGAAGTCTGCAATTCAGTTAAATCAATTAAATACATATGTAAATATGTGAATAAAGGCAGCGATATGGCAGTTTTCGGACTTGCGAATCCCAATACTCCCGTTAATGAAGTAGAACAATTTCAAATGGGACGTTATATTAGTAGTAATGAAGCTGTATGGCGAATTCTTGGATTCGATATTCATGAACGCTTTCCTGCTGTTGTACATCTCAGTGTTCACTTGGAAAACGGTCAACGAGTCTACTTCACGGAAGTGAATGCACTCCAGAGAACTGCAGACCCACCAAACACAACGTTGACCGCTTTTTTCCAATTGTGTGCAGCTGACGAATTCGCGAAAACGCTGTTATATCATGAAGTCCCGCAATATTACACTTGGAATCAATCGACGAAGAAATTTTACAGAAGAAAACGAGGCGCCAGGCATTCTTCAATAGCTGGCATATTTTTCTCTGGAACATTGGGACGAGTATATACTGTTCATCCGAATAATAGTGAATGCTACTATTTGCGAATGCTGCTTCACGTGGTCAAAGGACCAACATCGTTTCAAGCAGTCAAAACCATCGATGGTCAAGTATGCCAGACATACAGAGAAACATGTTTCAAACTTGGTTTGCTTGAAAATGATCAACATTGGGACAACACATTGACAGAAGCATCTGAAACACGTCATGCTCACCAAATACGAAATCTGTTCGCCATAATCTTGACAACCTGTGCGCCATCTGATCCGAAAGATCTATGGGAAAAACACAAAGAAAATATGAGCGAAGACATACTTCTCCGAGAAGGCAGAGACAACCCCGGCCTGGATGTACAATATTCGGAAGATATTTATAATGAAGCCTTGATATTGCTTGAGGATATGTGTTTGTCGATTAACAACAAACTTCTTAATCAGCTTGGGCTATTTACACCGGACCGTAACAGAAACGATGTTGTTGATAGAGACGTATTGCGAGAAAAACAATATGATGTCGATGCGCTACAAGTTTATGTTGAGGCTCAGAAAAGGCTCTTAACACATGATCAACGACTCGCGTACGATACAGTTATGGAGTATGTACGAGGCGGAAATGGTGGACTCCTTTTTCTTGATGCACCAGGAGGCACAGGAAAAACATTTCTACTCAATTTAATACTCGCCGAAATTCGAATGAAGAATGAGATTGCTGTGGCTGTAGCATCATCGGGGATTGCAGCAACACTACTTGATGGAGGACGCACGGCGCATTCGGCTTTCAAGCTGCCATTAAATCTAAATCTTGCTACAGATCCGCTTTGTAACATTGGAAAAACATCTGGAATGGCAACTGTATTGAAAAAATGCAAAATCATTATTTGGGATGAATGTACCATGATCCATAAGAAAGGACTTGAAGCACTTGATCGTACTCTACGAGATTTTCGAAGCGATCAACATCAAATGGGCGGAGTTCTGATATTGCTCGCCGGTGATTTCCGTCAAACTTTGCCCGTCATTCTAAGATCGACACCAGCAGACGAGCTGAACGCATGCCTGAAGAATTCGGCTCTTTGGAGACATGTGAAGAAAATTACACTTTCAACCAATATGCGTGTGCATTTACTTGGAAATGATATTTCTGCACAAATATTTGTCAAGCAACTTTTAGATATGGGCAATGGCAAATTTCCGGTTATTCCTGAAACACAGGAAATATCGTTCCCACAAAACTTCTATCAACTTCAATCATCAATTGAAGATCTTGAAATGAAGGTTTTTCCGAACATCGTTAACAACTTCAGGAATCACGATTGGTTATCCGAGAGAGCTATTTTAGCTCCAAAACATGATGACGTTAATCGAATCAATAACAGGATTCAATTGAAAATTCCTGGTGTGGTTACCAAATATAAATCCATCGATACAGTTACAGAAGAGGATCAAGCGGTAAATTTATCCAATAGAATTTCTGAATTCATTGGAGCCCGCTGGAATGCCACCACACATATTAACGTTGAATGTTGGTTCACCAATACTGCTCCTTCGGAATCTCAACACGCCAAAGTTGTGCAACGGAACTAGACTTTCAGTGAAAAAACTGATGCCGAATGTGATTGAAGCAACAATAATTAACGGCAAATGTAAAGGAGAAGATGTGCTTATTCCACGCATTCCAATGATTCCCACTGATTTTCCCTTCAAATTCAAACGACTGCAGTTTCCTGTGCGTCTTGCTTTCGCGATGACAATCAACAAAGCTCAAGGGCAGTCACTGCGCGTTGCCGGATTAAATTTAGAAAATCCATGTTTTTCGCATGGCCAACTATATGTCGCTTGCTCCAGAGTAGGAACTCCAAAATGTCTATACATATATACACCAAATCAAAAAACCAAAAATATTGTTTATCCACTCGCCTTACGCCTTATCCACTCGCTAAATGTTAGCATTAGTTTAAATTGTTTTATGACCAAAATCTAAATTTGGGTGGCGTTTTCAAAGTCATTTGAAGGTCAACTTTGTTTTTTCAAATGGGTAAAAAGTGCGCGGATAAAAAAAAGTATCCTACGAAAATTATTGGTCTTTTTACGTACAATAAGATCCCATAATAAAAAATATAGGTTTCCATTTGAAAAAACAAAGTTGACCTTCAAATGACCTTGAACACGCCACCCAAATAAAAAACTGATACTGCCCCCCCTTTCCCTCTCGAAATTCTTGGATACGTGTTTCACACTTTTTTAATATCTTTCATATTTTTCGAGATATTCGGCTGGAAAGTTTTCAAATGAACACCCGTATAATAAAATCGTGTCCGTCTGTCTGTGTGTGACGACATCAACTGAGAACGGCTGAACGTAGAAAGCTGGGGTTTGAACCATTAGAGGCGGCGTTTCTTCGAGAAGGTTTTAGAGCAAACCGCATTCGAAAAAGTCTATTTGTTCATAAGTTGTGACGTCATTACTGATCAAAGATAACTTTTTCGCCCACTTTGGGCACGTTACTGTTTATAAACTGTTTGCACCTATATTCAATTTGACAGAGCGAGGGAGTGAGAGAGAGGGAGGGAAAGGGAGGGAGAGGGAGAGAGAGGGGAAAAGTGACAGGTAAAAACATGCTTCTAAAAAATACTGAGCCACAGCAACGCGTGGCGGGGGAAAGCTAGTATTACTATATATTATAAGATATTTTCAATGATACACTGCATATTACGTTACATTATAAGGTATTTTCAATGAAGCACTGCATATTACGTTATATAATAAGGTATTTTCAATGATACACTGCATATTACAATATATTATGAGGTATTTTCAATGTTACACTGCATATTACGTTATATTATAAGGTATTTTCATTGATACACTGCATATTACGTTATATTATAAGGTATTTTCAATGAAGCACTGCATATTACGTTATATAATAAGATATTCTCATTGATACCCTGCATATTATATTATTTTATAAGGTATTTTCAATGATACACTGCATATTACGTTATATTATAAGGTATTTTTAATGATACACTTCATATTACTATATATTATAAAGTATTTTCAGTGATACACTTCATATTACTATATATTATAAGATATTTTCAATGATACACTGCATATTACGTTACATTATAAGGTATTTTCAATGAAGCACTGCATATTACGTTATATAATAAGGTATTTTCAATGATACACTGCGTATTACAATATATTATGAGGTATTTTCAATGATACACTGCATATTACGGTATATTATAAGGTATTTTCAAGGATACACTGCATATTACATTATATTATAAGGTATTTTCAATGATACACTGCATATTACGGTATATTATAAGGTATTTTCAAGGATACACTGCATATTACATTATATTATGAGGTATTTTCAATGTTACACTACATATTACGTTATATTAAATGGTATTTTCATTGATACTCTGCATATTACGTTACATTATAAGGTATTTTCATTGATACACTGCATATTACGTTATATTATAAGGTATTTTCAATGATACACTGCATATTACATTACATTATAATGTCTTTTCTATGATACACTGCATATTACATTATTTAATATGGTATTTTCAATGATATCTGCATATTATATTATTTTATACAGTATTTTCAATGATAGACTGCATATTACATTATATTATATGGTATTTTGAATGATACACTGCATATTACGTTATATTAAATGGTATTTTCATTGATACACTGCATATTACGTTATATTATAAGGTATTTTCAATGATACACTGCATATTACGTTATATTATAAGGTATTTTCAATGATACACTGCATATTACATTATATTATAAGGTATTTTCAATGATAACTGCATATTACATTATTTTATAAGGTATTTTCAATGATATCTGCATATTATATTATTTTATACAGTATTTTCAATGATAGACTGCATATTACATTATATTATATGGTATTTTGAATGATACACTGCATATTACGTTATATTAAATGGTATTTTCATTGATACACTGCATATTACGTTACATTATAAGGTATTTTCATTGATACACTGCATATTACGTTATATTATAAGGTATTTTCAATGATACACTGCATATTACATTATATTAAAAGGTATTTTCAATGATAACTGCATATTACATTATTTTATAAGGTATTTTCAATGATATCTGCATATTATATTATTTTATACAGTATTTTCAATGATAGACTGCATATTACATTATATTATAAGGTATTTTGAATGATACACTGCATATTACGTTATATTAAATGGTATTTTCATTGATACACTGCATATTACGTTATATTATAAGGTATTTTCATTGATACACTGCATATTACGTTATATTATAAGGTATTTTCAATGATACACTGCATATTACGGTATATTATAAGGTATTTTCAATGATACACTGCATATTACGGTATATTATAAGGTATTTTCAAGGATACTCTGCATATTACATTATATTATGAGGTATTTTCAATGTTACACTTCATATTACGTTATATTAAATGGTATTTTCATTGATACTCTGCATATTACGTTACATTATAAGGTATTTTCAATGATACAATGCATATTACGTTATATTGTAAGGTATTTTCAATGATACACTGCATATTACGTTATATTATAAGGTATTTTCAATGATGCACTGCATATTACGTTATATAATAAGGTATTTTCAATGATACACTGCATATTACGTTATATTATAAGGTATTTTCAATGAAGCACTGCATATTACGTTATATAATAAGATATTCTCAATGATACCCTGCATATTACATTATTTTATAAGGTATTTTCAATGATACACTGCATATTACGTTATATTATAAGGTATTTTCAATGATACACTTCATATTACATTATTTTATAAGGTATTTTCAATGATACACTGCATATTATATTATATTTTGAGGTATTTTCAATGTTACACTACATATTACGTTATATTAAATGGTATTTTCATTGATACTCTGCATATTACGTTACATTATAAGGTATTTTCATTGATACACTGCATATTACGTTATATTATAAGGTATTTTCAATGATACACTGCATATTACATTACATTATAATGTCTTTTCTATGATACACTGCATATTACATTATTTAATATGGTATTTTCAATGATATCTGCATATTATATTATTTTATACAGTATTTTCAATGATAGACTGCATATTACATTATATTATAAGGTATTTTCATTGATACACTGCATATTACGTTATATTAAATGGTATTTTCATTGATACACTGCATATTACGTTACATTATAAGGTATTTTCATTGATACACTGCATATTACGTTATATTATAAGGTATTTTCAATGATACACTGCATATTACATTATATTATAAGGTATTTTCAATGATAACTGCATATTACATTATTTTATAAGGTATTTTCAATGATATCTGCATATTATATTATTTTATACAGTATTTTCAATGATAGACTGCATATTACATTATATTATAAGGTATTTTGAATGATACACTGCATATTACGTTATATTAAATGGTATTTTCATTGATACACTGCATATTACGTTACATTATAAGGTATTTTCATTGATACACTGCATATTACGTTATATTATAAGGTATTTTCAATGATACACTGCATATTACATTATATTATAAGGTATTTTCAATGATAACTGCATATTACATTATTTTATAAGGTATTTTCAATGATATCTGCATATTATATTATTTTATACAGTATTTTCAATGATAGACTGCATATTACATTATATTATAAGGTATTTTGAATGATACACTGCATATTACGTTATATTAAATGGTATTTTCATTGATACACTGCATATTACGTTATATTATAAGGTATTTTCATTGATACACTGCATATTACGTTATATTATAAGGTATTTTCAATGATACACTGCATATTACGGTATATTATAAGGTATTTTCAATGATACACTGCATATTACGGTATATTATAAGGTATTTTCAAGGATACACTGCATATTACATTATATTATGAGGTATTTTCAATGTTACACTTCATATTACGTTATATTAAATGGTATTTTCATTGATACTCTGCATATTACGTTACATTATAAGGTATTTTCAATGATACAATGCATATTACGTTATATTGTAAGGTATTTTCAATGATACACTGCATATTACGTTATATTATAAGGTATTTTCAATGATGCACTGCATATTACGTTATATAATAAGGTATTTTCAATGATACACTGCATATTACGTTATATTATAAGGTATTTTCAATGAAGCACTGCATATTACGTTATATAATAAGATATTCTCAATGATACCCTGCATATTACATTATTTTATAAGGTATTTTCAATGATACACTGCATATTACGTTATATTATAAGGTATTTTCAATGATACACTTCATATTACATTATTTTATAAGGTATTTTCAATGATACACTGCATATTATATTATATTTTGAGGTATTTTCAATGTTACACTGCATATTACGTTATATTAAATGGTATTTTCATTGATACTCTGCATATTACGTTACATTATAAGGTATTTTCATTGATACACTGCATATTACGTTATATTATAAGGTATTTTCAATGATACACTGCATATTACATTACATTATAATGTCTTTTCTATGATACACTGCATATTACATTATTTAATATGGTATTTTCAATGATATCTGCATATTATATTATTTTATACAGTATTTTCAATGATAGACTGCATATTACATTATATTATATGGTATTTTGAATGATACACTGCATATTACGTTATATTAAATGGTATTTTCATTGATACACTGCATATTACGTTATATTATAAGGTATTTTCAATGATACACTGCATATTACATTATATTATAAGGTATTTTCAATGATAACTGCATATTACATTATTTTATAAGGTATTTTCAATGATATCTGCATATTATATTATTTTATACAGTATTTTCAATGATAGACTGCATATTACATTATATTATATGGTATTTTGAATGATACACTGCATATTACGTTATATTAAATGGTATTTTCATTGATACACTGCATATTACGTTACATTATAAGGTATTTTCATTGATACACTGCATATTACGTTATATTATAAGGTATTTTCAATGATACACTGCATATTACATTATATTATAAGGTATTTTCAATGATAACTGCATATTAAATTATTTTATAAGGTATTTTCAATGATATCTGCATATTATATTATTTTATACAGTATTTTCAATGATAGACTGCATATTACATTATATTATAAGGTATTTTGAATGATACACTGCATATTACGTTATATTAAATGGTATTTTCATTGATACACTGCATATTACGTTATATTATAAGGTATTTTCATTGATACACTGCATATTACGTTATATTATAAGGTATTTTCAATGATACACTGCATATTACGGTATATTATAAGGTATTTTCAATGATACACTGCATATTACGGTATATTATAAGGTATTTTCAAGGATACACTGCATATTACATTATATTATGAGGTATTTTCAATGTTACACTTCATATTACGTTATATTAAATGGTATTTTCATTGATACTCTGCATATTACGTTACATTATAAGGTATTTTCAATGATACAATGCATATTACGTTATATTGTAAGGTATTTTCAATGATACACTGCATATTACGTTATATTATAAGGTATTTTCAATGATGCACTGCATATTACGTTATATAATAAGGTATTTTCAATGATACACTGCATATTACGTTATATTATAAGGTATTTTCAATGAAGCACTGCATATTACGTTATATAATAAGATATTCTCAATGATACCCTGCATATTACATTATTTTATAAGGTATTTTCAATGATACACTGCATATTACGTTATATTATAAGGTATTTTCAATGATACACTGCATATTACATTATTTTATAAGGTATTTTCAATGATACACTGCATATTATATTATTTTATACAGTATTTTCAATGATAGACTGCATATTACATTATATTATAAGGTATTTTGAATGATACACTGCATATTACGTTATATTAAATGGTATTTTCATTGATACACTGCATATTACGTTATATTATAAGGTATTTTCATTGATACACTGCATATTACGTTATATTATAAGGTATTTTCAATGATACACTGCATATTACGGTATATTATAAGGTATTTTCAAGGATACACTGCATATTATATTATATTATGAGGTATTTTCAATGTTACACTGCATATTACGTTATATTAAATGGTATTTTCAAGGATACACTGCATATTACATTATATTATGAGGTATTTTCAATGTTACACTGCATATTACGTTATATTAAATGGTATTTTCATTGATACTCTGCATATGACGTTACATTATAAGGTATTTTCATTGATACACTGCATATTACGTTATATAATAAGGTATTTTCAATGATACACTGCATATTACAATATATTATGAGGTATTTTCAATGTTACACTGCATATTACGTTATATTATAAGGTATTTTCATTGATACACTGCATATTACGTTATATTATAAGGTATTTTCAATGATACACTGCATATTACGGTATATTATAAGGTATTTTCAAGGATACACTGCATATTACATTATATTATGAGGTATTTTCAATGTTACACTACATATTACGTTATATTAAATGGTATTTTCATTGATACTCTGCATATTACGTTACATTATAAGGTATTTTCATTGATACACTGCATATTACGTTATATAATAAGCTATTTTCAATGATACACTGCATATTACGTTATATTATAAGGTATTTTCAATGAAGCACTGCATATTACGTTATATAATAAGATATTCTCAATGATACCCTGCATATTACATTATTTTATATGGTATTTTCAATGATACACTGCATATTACGTTATATTATAAGGTATTTTCAATGATACACTGCATATTACGTTATATTATAAGGTATTTTCAATGATGCACTGCATATTACGTGATATTATATGGTATTTTTAATGATACACTTCATATTACTATATATTATAAGATATTTTCAATGATACACTGCATATTACATTATATTATAAGGTATTTTCAATGATATACTACATATTACGTTATATTGTAAGGTATTTTCAATGATACACTGCATATTACGTTATATTATAAGGTATTTTCAATGATGCACTGCATATTACGTTATATAATAAGCTATTTTCAATGATACACTGCATATTACGTTATATTATAAGGTATTTTCAATGATACACTGCATATTACGTTATATTATAAGGTATTGTTTTAGATTCACGGTCGTTACCTAACTTGAAACGATACCGAGACTCTAAGGTAAAAGAACGGTAAAGAAATCAGAATGTAATGAGTCGACGAGACGAAGACGGAAGGCTACGGAAGGCTGAGCAATGCGAAATCGAATGTCGTGTGAAGCGTGTCAATAGACGAACTGAACGATCAGCTGGGCTCGTCGATCCATCGCGTCCGTTCCCCTCGCCGCGCCCGCGGGCCACGAGCTGCTCGATCCACCCGTGGAGCTCGCGGGGAACGAGGGGACGGAGCGGGGACGACGGCGCGCCGAGCTGATCGCTAGGTCGTTGTCCAATTTATTTTGAATATGTACACATATCGAGTATATAAGCGTGATTGTACAGTTCATGTAAAGAGGTATTATGAATACAGCATTAACTATATGGAGAACGAAATATCTATTAAAATTAGAGACGGAATTCTCTAACATGCCGCCCGCCGTGACGCGCCACGATCGCGTCACCATTGATGCCGGTTGGATGGTCAGACGGGTAGGGGGACGTCTTGACGAATGAGAGCCGCGTTAATCAGTCGTAGTACGCCGCCCGCCATGACAACATTGGGATGTTCCCAACGTGAAATTTTGCGTGGAACCGTGTGCGTGTTCGCTCTCGTGTACGGGCAGTGTTACGACCTTGGCGATGGACCTGCGGAATGACCGGGACCCCGATCGCAAAACTACCACACGTACGAGGCCGTCCTGTCCGCGGATAACCTCCTCAACACGTGCAAGCGGCCAGCGTGTCGGCGTCGTCGGATAGTCGTCGTCCTTTACAAGCACGATCGTGCCGGCGCGGAGATTGTCTCGTCGGTTTTGCCATTTCGTGCGTTGTTGCAGTGTGTTCACATATTCCTTACTCCACCTGCGCCAAAAGTGATCGCGCATATTAGAAATTAGTCGCCAACGCGACGTGAGTGTGCACGCGACGTCATCGGTCGGGACTTCGGGAGGGGAGCGTATGGGTTCCCCCACAAGGAAGTGTCCCGGTGTGAGTGGATCGCAGTCCCGCGGATCATCGGACAGTGCTGTCAACGGCCTGGAATTCAAGCACGCCTCGATGCGGCTCAGCAGCGTGGCCATCTCTTCATAGGTAAGAGTGGCATCTCCAATTACCCGTTTCAGATGCGTCTTCATACTTTTCACCGCTGCTTCCCACAGGCCTCCCATGTGCGGTGAATATGGCGGAATGAAGGACCACTCGGTACCGTCGTTCGCCAGTTCCTCAGCGACCGAGATGTAGAATTCTGACGCTGCGTGGAACATCTGTCGTAGGATCGAGGCCGCGCCCGTGAAGGTCTTGCCGTTGTCACTGTAGAGACGTTGACAATGGCCGCGTCTCGAGGTGAACCTGTGGAATGCAGCGATAAATGAGGTGGAGGTAAGGTCACTTACGGCGTCCAGATGCACGGCCTTGGTGGCTAGGCACACGAAGACGACCACATATCCCTTGTAACTCTTGTGACCTCTGCCTCTAGCTGTACGGAGAGAAATTGGTCCGGCGTAGTCCACTCCCGTATGGAGAAAGGGCTTCGACGGTTGTACCCTGGCCGGTGGAAGATTCCCCATTTGTTGGCGTCCTGTAGCTGCTCGCATCCTCGTGCAGGTGACGCACTCCCGCAGGATCTGCTTCACCCGAGGTCGGCGTCGGGGAATCCAGAACCCTCTATGGATCCAAGCCATCGTGGCATTGAGACTGCCATGGAGCGTCTTCAGATGCGCGTCTCGAATCACCAGCGTGGCCAAATGCGAACTTCGGTCCAGGATGACTGGGTGACGGCGCGGCTCCGACAGACCTGAATTCTCCAGGCGACCGCCCACCCTGAGCGTGCCATCGGTGGCGATGAATGGATTCAACGCCTTAAGAGATGAGGAGGTCGGAATCCTCGTCCCTTGCTGGATCGCGGCGATCTCAGGCTGAAAATGAACTCGTTGCTCAGCTCGCGCGGTTGCCTGGAGTGCCTCTCGTAGCTCCGACGTCGTCAGTGGGCCCGTCGTCCGTGTATTCGGGGATCTGCAGTTGTCGGCGAAACGGCGAACGTAGGCAGTGGTCCGAATCAAGCGAGACAGCGAAGAGAATCGCTCTGCGTAGGCGGCTTTGGGGACCGGTGCTTGCACAAAGGCCACTGAGACGTGGCGTTCCTCCGGGAGACTCCCTTGCACGGATGACTCCGCTGTGATCGGCCAATCGGAACTGGACAGACGCAGCCAAGAGGGCCCGCTCCACCAGAGGTTGGTTGTCCGGAGATCGCCTGCGGAGATCCCTCTTGTCGCCAGGTCCGCAGGGTTGTCCAGAGTGCCAACGTGTCTCCACGGAATGCCTGGAAGTACAGTTTGCAGCTCGGTAACTCGGTGGGCAACAAACGGTTTCCATCTCGACGGGTGCGAGTGGATCCAGGCCAAGACTACCGTCGAGTCCGTCCAGCAATGCACCGGCGTACTGCCGAGCTCCAGAGCGGCCGTCAGGGCCGATAGGAGGCGGGCGAGAAGCACCGCCCCGCACAACTCCAGCCGAGGAATACTCTGCGTCTTGATGGGGCTGACGCGGGATTTGGCCAAGAGTAACGACGTCCTCGTTCCAGATGGCCGACGAACCGTGAGGTACACCGCGGCGGCGTAGGCTCGTTCCGAGGCGTCACAGAAGCCGTGGAGCTCCGACTCGCAGTGCCCTGGCGAATAGTGGATCCATCTGGGAACGGCGATCTCTCCCAACTGATGGAGCTCCGCCCTGAATTCGGCCCAGCGGTGAACGAGTGCTGGCTCCACTAATTCGTCCCAAGATACTCCGGCCAGCCAGAGGTCCTGCATTAAAATTTTGGCACGGATTAGTACTGGGGCCAACCACCCCAAGGGATCGAAGAGGCGGGCGATCTCGGAGAGGATCGTCCGCTTCGTCCAAGTAGGCTCGACGAGTGTCGTCGCCGGCTGGAAGCCTCGTACGGACAGAGAGTCGCTTTGCGTCTCCCACTGGAGTCCTAGCGCGCCGTGAATCTCCTCGTCCTGGAAAGTCTTCAGCTCCAAATGGCTCGTTCGAAGCTCGTGACTCGAGCTGGCCCACTTGTCGAGTGGGAAGCCTGCCGTTTCCAGGATGTCCGTCAGCTGTCGTCGGACCTCCCACGCCTGCTGTATATTGTCTGCGCCAGACAAGATGTCGTCGACGTAGGAATTTCGACGGAGGGCCTTGGCGCCCAAAGGAAATCGGGCTTCCTCGTCCGACGCCAGTTGCTGCAGCACCCTATGAGCGAGATACGGCGCGGGAGCAGTTCCATACGTCACGGTGGTCAATCTAAAATCAGACACAGCTTGTGAAGAGTCGTCTCGCCAAAGAACACGGAGCCAGTCTTGATCGTCAGGATGGACTGAGATCTGCCGAAACATCTTGACGATGTCCGTCGCGAATGCCACTCTGAAGAGCCGCCAGCGAGTGATGATCGCCCAGAGATCGCTTTGCAACTTCGGTCCAGTCAACAACTCGTCGTTAAGGGACCGACCAGCAATCGACGCAGCTGAGGCGTTGAAGACCACGCGGATCTTTTTCTTCCCATCAGTCTCTTTCCAAACTGCGTGGTGAGGGATGTAAGATCCAGGATCGCTTTCCTGGAGGGGGGCTTCTGCGAGAGTCATGTGTCTCAGTCGGCTGTACTCCTGCATGAAATCGACGTACTGAGTCCTGAGTTGCTGGTCCCGGGCTCGTCTGGTCTCGGCGCTGAGAAGCATCCTGAACGCGGCCACTCTCGACTTTCCCGTCGGTGGTCGCTCCTCCCCCCTGAAAGGTAAGCGAACCACATACCTACCGGAATCGTCTCGAGATGTCGTGTCCTGAAACCACTTCTCACATTTCAGGTTCTCTTGTGACATCGGCTGAGACGACGGCACCTCCTCGATCTCCCAAAACCGCTGCAGATCAGGGAGCGGCTCCTGGCAGCTCACATGGTGAATTTGGGCCCTCCTCATCGACGAATGCTCTTCTCCAACAGGCCCGATCAGCGTCCATCCGAATGGGGTTCGGATCGCGACTGGGGTTCCGGCCGGTCCGACTTTCCGCTCTCGGAACAAGAGTCCACAAACGTCGGCACCGAGAAGCACATCCACATGCGCCGGGCTGGCAAATTCAGGATCGGCCAATGGCAGCCCTTGGATGTGTGACCAGTACTGCAGCATCACTTGCGTCGATGGCGTGGGAGCGACCAGGGATTTGGTCACCAATGCCTCTAGATCCATCTGGAACTCAGGATCCACCGGGGAGCGAAGACCTACCTGCACTTCGGACCGAGCAGTCCCTACGTCAGTGCCCTGGTAACCCGTCAACGACACCCGCACAGCTCTTCTCCGTAGTCGCAGCGTTTGAGCAGCCCACTCACTGAGGAAGGACGTCTCAGAGCCAGAGTCCAGCAGAGCTCGTACCAGTAGGGTCTGGCCACCTGGAGCCTGCAGCTGGACCTTTGCGGTGGCTAAGAGGATCCCTTGGTGAGTCCTCACAGCGTGGATGGCGGCAGTTTCGACCGAGCTCGAAGTTGTCCCTCCCTTGACAACGTAAGCGTCATGGAGTGACGTATGGTGCTGCTGCCCGCATACCCAGCACCGGTTGGTGGAGGGGCATTGCGGAAGACGATGTCCAGTCGAGAGGCAAGAGAGACAGAGACCCTGTCTGACGACCTGATCCCGGCGCTTCACAACCGATAACTCCTGATATCGCTTACAGGAGCCTAAGGCGTGGTTTCCAGAGCAGAGCGGGCACTTGCGACCGCCCTTTCCTGTCGACTTCGCATCCTCCAACTGGACGGCCAACAGTTGACGACTCGTGACGGGCGAGCCGCCACGACCTGAAGAACCGTCTGCCTGCGAGACCTGGGACGGCTCTATGCCTTGCATGGACGTGAGGGAGTGAGAACGGTTCTCCAAGAAATTCTCCAGAGAGTCCAGTCGCGGTATGACGGTCGGATCGGCAAGAGTGGCCTCCCACGCTAATCGGGTCGTCTCGTCCAGCTTCTCGATCATCAGGAACACGAACCACTCCTCCCATTCCTTGACGGGTTTGCCGAGCGCCGCGAATGACTTTTCGGATTGTGCGAAGTCGTCGATTAATCGTTTATATTCCGATGGCGATGGTTTGGTGATCGGGGTGCAGTTGATTAATCGCCTCATATGCGTCGCCGAGAGGATGCGTGGATTGCCGAAGCGTCTCTCCAAGGACTGCCAAGCCCCGTCGTAGTTGCTCTCCGTGACCGGCGTCCGAGCGAGCATTTTTGCAGCATCTCCGGTTAAGCACGATATAAGGTAATTGAACTTGACTACCTTTGATAACCGGGTCTTATTGTGCACCACTGACAGGAACTGGTCCCGAAAACTTTCCCACAGGAGGAGGTCTCCGGAGAAGGTCGGCAATTGGAGCTTCGGCAACTTCGTCTCCGAATCGCGATCTGAAGCGGCATCCTTTGTCAGCGTCGGTTCTGCCGCGGGCGCCGGACTCAACGACTTGATCCAGTTGTGCATTGATAATACCTGGCTGTCATAATCAGCTTCGATGTCGTCGAAGAACTCCGGATTATACAGCTCCATCGAGACCATCTTGCTGTGGAGGGCTCGAAAATCCTTCCAATAGTCGTTTAGTTTGACCAACCGAAGTTGTAGTACCTCAACCGTGACGTTATCTTTCCCCATCTTCTTCACGTTGGGAAGAATTCGGGAGATGAGGCGCCCTAAGTCCTTTTGTTCGGCGACGAGTTTTTTTAATTCGGCCGACATCTTTGATCGGTTGAAAATCAAACACCGTGAACTCGAACCGTTGGACAACGTAACAAACAACACACACTGCTCGCGAACGTTACGCGGCGGTTACGATAACGAGGTCACACACTTGTTTTGTTCGCGCTCGATCGGCGAGGACAAAGAAGTCCGTTAGCGCGTTCAAAAGTAAAAAGCCGTTGGAGATCTGATCGAGCCTCCAATTTGGCAAAAACGCGAATTTTCGGAAGCGCGATCGACTGAAGGGTTGTGGATCCCTTTACTTCGCGACGCTGCACTTTCGAAGTTACGGAATTCGAACACGTTATCGGGTCGCACACACGAGAATTGAGATCTCGTGTCTCCGCGTAGAATCGACGAACGTGAACGAGTTAATATAATCCGGCTCGAAGGACCAATGTTTTAGATTCACGGTCGTTACCTAACTTGAAACGATACCGAGACTCTAAGGTAAAAGAACGGTAAAGAAATCAGAATGTAATGAGTCGACGAGACGAAGACGGAAGGCTACGGAAGGCTGAGCAATGCGAAATCGAATGTCGTGTGAAGCGTGTCAATAGACGAACTGAACGATCAGCTGGGCTCGTCGATCCATCGCGTCCGTTCCCCTCGCCGCGCCCGCGGGCCACGAGCTGCTCGATCCACCCGTGGAGCTCGCGGGGAACGAGGGGACGGAGCGGGGACGACGGCGCGCCGAGCTGATCGCTAGGTCGTTGTCCAATTTATTTTGAATATGTACACATATCGAGTATATAAGCGTGATTGTACAGTTCATGTAAAGAGGTATTATGAATACAGCATTAACTATATGGAAAACGAAATATCTATTAAAATTAGAGACGGAATTCTCTAACAGGTATTTTCAATGATGCACTGCATATTACGTTATATAATAAGCTATTTTCAATGATACACTGCATATTACGTTATATTATAAGGTATTTTCAATGAAGCACTGCACATTACGTTATATAATAAGATATTCTCAATGATACCCTGCATATTACATTATTTTATATGGTATTTTCAATGATACACTGCATATTACGTTATATTATAAGGTATTTTCAATGATGCACTGCATATTACGTTATATTATAAGGTATTTTCAATGATGCACTGCACATTACGTTATATTAAAAGGTATTTTCACTGATACATTGCATATTACGTTACATTATAAGATATTCTCAATGATACCATGCATATTACATCATGTTATAAGGTATTTTCAATGATACACTGCATATTACGGTATATTATAAGGTATTTTCAAGGATACACTGCATATTACATTATATTATGAGGTATTTTCAATGTTACACTTCATATTACGTTATATTAAATGGTATTTTCATTGATACTCTGCATATTACGTTACATTATAAGGTATTTTCAATGATACAATGCATATTACGTTATATTGTAAGGTATTTTCAATGATACACTGCATATTACGTTATATTATAAGATATTTTCAATGATGCACTGCATATTACGTTATATAATAAGGTATTTTCAATGATTCACTGCATATTACGTTATATTATAAGGTATTTTCAATGAAGCACTGCATATTACGTTATATAATAAGATATTCTCAATGATACCCTGCATATTACATTATTTTATAAGGTATTTTCAATGATACACTGCATATAACGTTATATTATAAGGTATTTTTAATGATACACTTCATATTACTATATATTATAAGATATTTTCAATGATACACTGCATATTACATTATATTATAAGGTATTTTCAATGATACACTGCATATTACGTTATATTATAAGGTATTTTCAATGAAGCACTGCATATTACGTTATATAATAAGGTATTTTCAATGATATACTACATATTACGTTATATTGTAAGGTATTTTCAATGATACACTGCATATTACGTTATATTATAAGGTATATTCAATGATGCACTGCATATTACGTTATATAATAAGGTATTTTCAATGATATACTACATATTACGTTATATTGTAAGGTATTTTCAATGATACACTGCATATTACGTTATATTATAAGGTATATTCAATGATGCACTGCATATTACATTATATAATAAGCTATTTTCAATGATACACTGCATATTACGTTATATTATAAGATATTTTCAATGATACACTGCATATTACATTATATTATAAGGTATTTTCAATGATATACTACATATTACGTTATATTGTAAGGTATTTTCAATGATACACTGCATATTACGTTATATTATAAGGTATTTTCAATGATGCACTGCATATTACGTTATATAATAAGCTATTTTCAATGATACACTGCATATTACGTTATATTATAAGGTATTTTCAATGAAGCACTGCATATTACGTTATATAATAAGATATTCTCAATGATACCCTGCATATTACATTATTTTATAAGGTATTTTCAATGATACACTGCATATTACGTTATATTATAAGGTATTTTCAATGATACACTGCATATTACGTTATATTATAAGGTATTTTCAATGATGCACTGCATATTACGTTATATTATTAGGTATTTTCAATGAAGCACTGCATATTACGTCATATAATAAGGTATTTTCAATGATACACTGCATATTACGTTCTATTATAAGGTATTTTCAATGATGCACTGCATATTACGTTATATTATAAGGTATTTTCAATGATACACTGCATATTACGTTATATTATAAGGTATTTTCAATGAAGCACTGCATATTACGTTATATAATAAGATATTCTCAATGATACCCTGCATATTACATTATTTTATAAGGTATTTTCAATGATACACTGCATATTACGTTATATTATAAGGTATTTTCAATGATACACTGCATATTACGTTATATTATAAGGTATTTTCAATGATACACTGCATATTACATTATATTATAAGGTATTTTCAATGATGCACTGCATATTACGTTATATTATAAGGTATTTTCAATGATGCACTGCACATTACGTTATATTAAAAGGTATTTTCAATGATACATTGCATATTACGTTATATTATAAGATATTCTCAATGATACCATGCATATTACATTATTTTATAAGGTATTTTCAATGATACACTGCATATTACGTTATATTATAAGGTATTTTCAATGATACACCGCATATTACGTTATATTATAAGGTATTTTCAATGATGCACTGCATATTACGTTATATTATAAGGTATTTTCAATGATACACTGCATATTACGTTATATTATAAGGTATTTTCAATGATACACTGCATATTACGTTATATTGTAAGGTATTTTCATTGATACACTGCATATTACGTTATATTATAAGGTATTTTCAATGATACACTGCATATTACGTTATATTATAAGGTATTTTTAATGATACACTTCATATTACTATATATTATAAGATATTTTCAATGATAAACTGCATATTACATTATATTATAAGGTATTTTCAATGATACACTGCATATTACGTTATATTATAAGGTATTTTCAATGATACACTGCATATTACGTTATATTATAAAGTATTTTCAGTGATACACTTCATATTACTATATATTATAAGATATTTTCAATGATACACTGCATATTACATTATATTATAAGGTATTTTCAATGATACACTGCATATTACGTTATATTATAAGGTATTTTCAATGATACACTGCATATTACATTATATTATAAGGTATTTTCAATGATGCACTGCATATTACGTTATATTATAAGGTATTTTCAGTGATGCACTGCACATTACGTTATATTAAAAGGTATTTTCAATGATACATTGCATATTACGTTATATTATAAGATATTCTCAATGATACCATGCATATTACATTATTTTATAAGGTATTTTCAATGATACACTGCATATTACGTTATATTATAAGGTATTTTCAATGATACACTGCATATTACGTTATATTATAAGGTATTTTCAATGATGCACTGCATATTACGTTATATTATAAGGTATTTTCAGTGATACACTTCATATTACTATATATTATAAGATATTTTTAATGATACACTGCATATTACATTGTATTATAAGGTATTTTCAATGATACACTACTTATTACGTTATATTATAAGGTATTTTCAATGATACACTGCATATTACGTTATATTATAACGTATTTTCAATGATGCACTGCATATTACGTTATATAATAAGGTATTTTCAATGATACACTGCATATTACGTTATATTATAAGGTATTTTCAGTGATACACTTCATATTACTATATATTATAAGATATTTTTAATGATACACTGCATATTACATTATTTTATAAGGTATTTTCAATGATACAATACATATTACGTTATATTATAAAGTATTTTCAGTGATACACTGCATATTACGTTATATTATAAGGTATTTTCAATGATACACTGCATATTACGTTATATTATAAGGTATTTTCAATGATACACTGCATATTACATTATATTATAAGATATTTTCAATGATGCACTGCATATTACGTTATATAATAAGGTATTTTCAATGATACACTGCATATTACGTTATATTATAAGGTATTTTCAATGATACACTGCATATTACGTTATATTATAAGATATTTTTAATGATACACTGCATATTACATTATATTATAAGGTATTTTCAATGATACACTACTTATTACGTTATATTATAAGGTATTTTCAATGATACACTGCATATTACGTTATATTATAAGGTATTTTCAATGATACACTGCATATTACGTTATATTATAAGGTATTTTCAATGATGCACTGCATATTACGTTATATAATAAGCTATTTTCAATGATACACTGCATATTACGTTATATTATAAGGTATTTTCAATGAAGCACTGCATATTACGTTATATAATAAGATATTCTCAATGATACCCTGCATATTACATTATTTTATAAGGTATTTTCAATGATACACTGCATATTACGTTATATTATAAGGTATTTTCAATGATACACTGCATATTACGTTATATTATAAGGTATTTTCAATGATACACTGCATATTACGTTATATTATAAGGTATTTTCAATGATGCACTGCATATTACGTTAAATTATAAGGTATTTTCAATGATGCACTGCACATTACGTTATATTAAAAGGTATTTTCAATGATACATTGCATATTACGTTATATTATAAGATATTCTCAATGATACCATGCATATTACATTATTTTATAAGGTATTTTCAATGATACACTGCATATTACGTTATATTATAAGGTATTTTCAATGATACACCGCATATTACGTTATATTATAAGATATTTTCAATGATGCACTGCATATTACGTTATATTATAAGGTATTTTCAATGATACACTGCATATTACGTTATATTATAAGGTATTTTCAATGATACACTGCATATTACGTTATATTGTAAGGTATTTTCATTGATACACTGCATATTACGTTATATTATAAGGTATTTTCAATGATACACTGCATATTACGTTATATTATAAGGTATTTTTAATGATACACTTCATATTACTATATATTATAAGATATTTTCAATGATAAACTGCATATTACATTATATTATGAGGTATTTTCAATGATACACTGCATATTACGTTATATTATAAGGTATTTTCAATGATACACTGCATATTACGTTATATTATAAAGTATTTTCAGTGATACACTTCATATTACTATATATTATAAGATATTTTCAATGATACACTGCATATTACATTATATTATAAGGTATTTTCAATGATACACTGCATATTACGTTATATTATAAGGTATTTTCAATGATACACTGCATATTACATTATATTATAAGGTATTTTCAATGATGCACTGCATATTACGTTATATTATAAGGTATTTTCAATGATGCACTGCACATTACGTTATATTAAAAGGTATTTTCAATGATACATTGCATATTACGTTATATTATAAGATATTCTCAATGATACCATGCATATTACATTATTTTATAAGGTATTTTCAATGATACACTGCATATTACGTTATATTATAAGGTATTTTCAATGATACACTGCATATTACGTTATATTATAAGGTATTTTCAATGATGCACTGCATATTACGTTATATTATAAGGTATTTTCAGTGATACACTTCATATTACTATATATTATAAGATATTTTTAATGATACACTGCATATTACATTGTATTATAAGGTATTTTCAATGATACACTACTTATTACGTTATATTATAAGGTATTTTCAATGATACACTGCATATTACGTTATATTATAACGTATTTTCAATGATGCACTGCATATTACGTTATATAATAAGCTATTTTCAATGATACACTGCATATTACGTTATATTATAAGGTATTTTCAGTGATACACTTCATATTACTATATATTATAAGATATTTTTAATGATACACTGCATATTACATTGTATTATAAGGTATTTTCAATGATACAATACATATTACGTTATATTATAAAGTATTTTCAGTGATACACTGCATATTACGTTATATTATAAGGTATTTTCAATGATACACTGCATATTACGTTATATTATAAGGTATTTTCAATGATACACTGCATATTACATTATATTATAAGATATTTTCAATGATGCACTGCATATTACGTTATATAATAAGGTATTTTCAATGATACACTGCATATTACGTTATATTATAAGGTATTTTCAATGATACACTGCATATTACGTTATATTATAAGATATTTTTAATGATACACTGCATATTACATTATATTATAAGGTATTTTCAATGATACACTACTTATTACGTTATATTATAAGGTATTTTCAATGATACACTGCATATTACGTTATATTATAAGGTATTTTCAATGATACACTGCATATTACGTTATATTATAAGGTATTTTCAATGATGCACTGCATATTACGTTATATTATAAGGTATTTTCAATGAATACCTGCATATTACATTATATTATAAGGTATTTTCAATGACACACTGCATATTACGTTATATTATAAGGTATTTTCAATGATATACTACATATTACGTTATATTGTAAGGTATTTTCATTGATACACTGCATATTACGTTATATTATAAGGTATTTTCAATGATACACTGCATATTACATTATATTATAAGGTATTTTTAATGATACACTTCATATTACTATATATTATAAGTTATTTTCAATGATACACTGCATATTACATTATATTATAAGGTATTTTCAATGATACACTGCATATTACGTTATATTATAAGGTATTTTCAATGATACACTGCATATTACGTTATATTATAAAGTATTTTCAGTGATACACTTCATATTACTATATATTATAAGATATTTTCAATGATACACTGCATATTACGTTACATTATAAGGTATTTTCAATGATGCACTGCATATTACGTTATATTATAAGGTATTTTCAATGATATACTACATATTACGTTATATTGTAAGGTATTTTCATTGATACACTGCATATTACGTTATATTATAAGGTATTTTCAATGATACACTGCATATTACATTATATTATAAGGTATTTTTAATGATACACTTCATATTACTATATATTATAAGTTATTTTCAATGATACACTGCATATTACATTATATTATAAGGTATTTTCAATGACACACTGCATATTACGTTATATTATAAGGTATTTTCAATGATATACTACATATTACGTTATATTGTAAGGTATTTTCATTGATACACTGCATATTACGTTATATTATAAGGTATTTTCAATGGTACACTGCATATTACATTATATTATAAGGTATTTTTAATGATACACTTCATATTACTATATATTATAAGTTATTTTCAATGATACACTGCATATTACATTATATTATAAGGTATTTTCAATGATACACTGCATATTACGTTATATTATAAGGTATTTTCAATGATACACTGCATATTACGTTATATTATAAAGTATTTTCAGTGATACACTTCATATTACTATATATTATAAGATATTTTCAATGATACACTGCATATTACGTTACATTATAAGGTATTTTCAATGATGCACTGCATATTACGTTATATTATAAGGTATTTTCAATGATACAATACATATTACGTTATATTATAAAGTATTTTCAGTGATACACTGCATATTACGTTATATTATAAGGTATTTTCAATGATACACTGCATATTACGTTATTTTATAAGGTATTTTCAATGATACACTGCATATTACATTATATTATAAGATATTTTCAATGATGCACTGCATATTACGTTATATAATAAGGTATTTTCAATGATACACTGCATATTACGTTATATTATAAGGTATTTTCAATGATACACTGCATATTACGTTATATTATTAGGTATTTTCAATGAAGCACTGCATATTACGTCATATAATAAGGTATTTTCAATGATACACTGCATATTACGTTCTATTATAAGGTATTTTCAATGATGCACTGCATATTACGTTATATAATAAGCTATTTTCAATGATACACTGCATATTACGTTATATTATAAGGTATTTTCAATGAAGCACTGCATATTACGTTATATAATAAGATATTCTCAATGATACCCTGCATATTACATTATTTTATAAGGTATTTTCAATGATACACTGCATATTACGTTATATTATAAGGTATTTTCAATGATACACTGCATATTACGTTATATTATAAGGTATTTTCAATGATGCACTGCATATTACGTTATATTATAAGGTATTTTCAATGATGCACTGCATATTACGTTATATTATAAGGTCTTTTCATTGATACACTGCATATTACATTATATTATAAGATATTTTCAATGATGCACTGCATATTACGTTATATAATAAGGTATTTTCAATGATACACTGCATATTACGTTATATTATAAGGTATTTTCAATGATACACTGCATATTACGTTATATTATAAGGTATTTTCAATGAAGCACTGCATATTACGTCATATAATAAGGTATTTTCAATGATACACTGCATATTACGTTATATTATAAGGTATTCTCAATGATACACTGCATATTACGTTATATTATAAGGTATTTTCAATGATGCACTGCATATTACGTTATATTATAAGGTATTTTCAGTGATACACTTCATATTACTATATATTATAAGATATTTTTAATGATACACTGCATATTACATTGTATTATAAGGTATTTTCAATGATACACTACTTATTACGTTATATTATAAGGTATTTTCAATGATACACTGCATATTACGTTATATTATAACGTATTTTCAATGATGCACTGCATATTACGTTATATAATAAGATATTCTCAATGATACACTGCATATTACGGTATATTATAAGGTATTTTCAAGGATACTCTGCATATTACATTATATTATGAGGTATTTTCAATGTTACACTTCATATTGCGTTATATAAAATGGTATTTTCATTGATACTCTGCATATTACGTTACATTATAAGGTATTTTCAATGATACAATGCATATTACGTTATATTGTAAGGTATTTTCAATGATACACTGCATATTACGTTATATTATAAGGTATTTTCAATGAAGCACTGCATATTACGTTATATAATAAGATATTCTCAATGATACCCTGCATATTACATGATTTTATAAGGTATTTTCAATGATACACTGCATATTACGTTATATTATAAGGTATTTTTAATGATACACTTCATAT
>CAKAJI010000328.1:0-95169 GCA_916610255.1 Lasioglossum lativentre
TATTTTCAATGATACACTGCATATTACGTTATACTATAACGTATTTTCAATGATACACTACAAACTACGATATATTATAAGGTATTTTCAATGATACCCTGTATATTACGTTATATTATATGGTACTTTCAATGATACACTGCATATTACCTTATTTTATAATGTATTTTCAATGATTCACTACATATAACGTTATACTATAAGGTATTTTCAATGATACACAGCAAATTACGATATTTTATAACTTATTTTCAATGATACACTGCATATTACGTTATATTATAAGGTATTTTCTTTGATACACTACAAATTACGATATATTATAAGGTATTTTCAATGATAAACAGCATATTACGTTATATTATAAGGTATTTTCAATGATAAACTGCTATATATTATAAGGTATTTTCAATGATACACTGCATATTACGTTATATTATAAGGTATTTTCATTGATAGACTAGAATTACCATATATTCTAAGGTATTTTCAATGATACACTACAAATTACGATATATTATAAGGTATTTTCAATGATACCCTGCATATTACGTTATATTATAAGGTATTTTCTATGATACACTACAATTCACGATATATTATAAGGTATTTTCAATGATACCCTGCATATTACGTTATATTATAAGGTATTTTCAATGATACACAGCATATTACGTTATATTATAAGGTATTTTCAATGATACACTGTATATTACGTTATATTATATGGTACTTTCAATGATACACTGCATATTACATTATTTTATAATGTATTTTCAATGATTCACTACATATAACGTTATACGATAAGGTATTTTCAATGATACACAGCACATTACGATATTTTATAACTTATTTTCAATGATACACTGCATATTACGTTATATTATAAGGTATTTTCAATGATACACAGCATATTACGTTATATTAAAAGGTATTTTCAATGATACACTACAAATTACGATATATTATAAGGTATTTTCAATGATACACTGCATATTACGTTATATTATAAGGTATTTTCAATGATACACTGCATATTACGTTATATTATAAGGAATTTTCAATGATACACTGCATATTACGTTATATTATAAGGTATTTTCAATGATACACTGCATATTACGTTATATTATAAGGTATTTTCAATGATACACTGCATATTACGTTATATTATAAGGTATTTTCAATGATAAACTACTATATATTATAAGGTATTTTCAATGATACACTGCATATTACGTTATACTATAACGTATTTTCAATGATACACTACAAACTACGATATATTATAAGGTATTTTCAATGATACCCTGTATATTACGTTATATTATATGGTACTTTCAATGATACACTGCATATTACCTTATTTTATAATGTATTTTCAATGATTCACTACATATAACGTTATACTATAAGGTATTTTCAATGATACACAGCAAATTACGATATTTTATAACTTATTTTCAATGATACACTGCATATTACGTTATATTATAAGGTATTTTCTTTGATACACTACAAATTACGATATATTATAAGGTATTTTCAATGATAAACAGCATATTACGTTATATTATAAGGTATTTTCAATGATAAACTGCTATATATTATAAGGGATTTTCAATGATACACTGCATATTACGTTATATTATAAGGTATTTTCATTGATAGACTAGAATTACCATATATTCTAAGGTATTTTCAATGATACACTACAAATTACGATATATTATAAGGTATTTTCAATGATACCCTGCATATTACGTTATATTATAAGGTATTTTCTATGATACACTACAATTCACGATATATTATAAGGTATTTTCAATGATACCCTGCATATTACGTTATATTATAAGGTATTTTCATTGATAGACTAGAATTACCATATATTCTAAGGTATTTTCAATGATACACTGCATATTACGTTATATTATAAGGAATTTTCAATGATACACTGCATATTACGTTATATTATAAGGTATTTTCAATGATACACTGCATATTACGTTATATTATAAGGTATTTTCTTTGATACACTACAAATTACGATATATTATAAGGTATTTTCAATGATACACTGCATATTACGTTATATTATAAGGTATTTTCATTTATACACTACAAATTACGATATATTATAAGGTATTTTCAATGATACACTGCATATTACGTTATATTATAAGGTATTTTCATTGATAGACTAGAATTACCATATATTCTAAGGTATTTTCAATGATACACTGCATATTACGTTATATCATAAGGTATTTTCAATGATACACTGCATATTAAGTCATATTATAAGGTATTTTCAATGATAAACTACTATATATTATTAGGTATTTTCAATGATACACTGCATATTAAGTTATATTATAAGGTATTTTCAATGATAAACTGCTATATATTATAAGGTATTTTCAATGATACACAGCATATTACGTTATATTAAAAGGTATTTTCAATGATACACTACAAATTACGATATATTATAAGGTATTTTCAATGATACACTGCATATTACGTTATATTATAAGGTATTTTCAATGATACACTGCATATTTCGTTATATTATAAGGAATTTTCAATGATACACTGCATATTACGTTATATTATAAGGTATTTTCAATGATACACTGCATATTACGTTATATTATAAGGTATTTTCAATGATAAACTACTATATATTATAAGGTATTTTCAATGATACACTGCATATTACGTTATATTATAAGGTATTTTCATTGATAGACTAGAATTACCATATATTCTAAGGTATTTTCAATGATACACTGCATATTACGTTATATCATAAGGTATTTTCAATGATACACTGCATATTAAGTCATATTATAAGGTATTTTCAATGATAAACTACTATATATTATTAGGTATTTTCAATGATACACTGCATATTAAGTTATATTATAAGGTATTTTCAATGATAAACTGCTATATATTATAAGGTATTTTCAATGATACACAGCATATTACGTTATATTAAAAGGTATTTTCAATGATACACTACAAATTACGATATATTATAAGGTATTTTCAATGATACACTGCATATTACGTTATATTATAAGGTATTTTCAATGATACACTGCATATTTCGTTATATTATAAGGAATTTTCAATGATACACTGCATATTACGTTATATTATAAGGTATTTTCAATGATACACTGCATATTACGTTATATTATAAGGTATTTTCAATGATAAACTACTATATATTATAAGGTATTTTCAATGATACACTGCATATTACGTTATACTATAACGTATTTTCAATGATAAACTACGATATATTAGAAGGTATTTTCAATGATACACAGCATATTACGTTATATTATAAGGTATTTTCAATGATACACTGCATATTACGTTATATTATAAGGTATTTTCAATGATACACTGCATATTACGTTATATTATAAGATATTTTCATTGATAGACTAGAATTACCATATATTCTAAGGTATTTTCAATGATACACTGCATATTACGTTATATTATAAGGTATTTTCAATGATACACTGCATATTACGTTATATTATAAGGTATTTTCAATGATACACTGCATATTACGTTATATTATAAGGTATTTTCAATGATACACTGCATATTACGTTATATTATAAGGTATTTTCAATGATACACTGCATATTACGTTATATTATAGGGTATTTTCAATGATAGACTGCATGTTACGTTATATTATAAGGTATTATCAATGATACACTGCATATTACGTTATATTATAAGGTTATTTTCAATGATGCACTGCATATTACGTCATACTATAAGGTATTTTCAATGATACACTACAAATTACGATATATTATAAGGAATTTTCAATGATACCCTGCATATTACGTTATATTTCAAGGTATTTTCAATTATACACTGCATATTACGTTATATTATAAGGTATTTTCAATGATACACTGCATATTAGGTTATATTATAAGGTATTTTCAATGATAAACTACGATATATTAGAAGGTATTTTCAATGATACACAGCATATTACGTTATATTATAAGGTATTTTCAATGATACACTGCATATTACGTTATATTATAAGGTATTTTCAATGATACACTGCATGTTACTTTATATTATAAGGTATTTTCAAAGATACACTACAAATTACGATATGTTATAAGGTATTTTCAATGATACACTGCATGTTACGTTATATTATAAGGTATTTTCAAAGATACACTGCATATTACGATATGTTATAAGGTATTTTCAATGATACACTGTATATTACGTTATATTATAAGGTATTTTCAATGATACTGTTACGTCTCACGCGGGGTCCGCGAAGACGTTACGTTTTACGCGTGCGAATTTCTTTCGATGTCTACGGTTCGTTGCGACGTAGGGCGAGTTACGTCGTTCCGTCGTCAGAGAGAGAATGTAGGGATGGGATCCCCGGTCGGCTGGACCTAGTCCGCCTGGGCCGTGAATTGGTGTACGCACACGCAAACGGCTGGACCACGTCCGCCAAGATTGTGGGTGGGTACGGTAGGTCGAACGGCTGGACCCAGTCCGCCTAGTTCGAGGAAAATTGGAGACTTCACAATCGGCTGGACCTAGTCCGCCAAGATTGTGGTAGGTGAGGGAACTCGAACGTCTAGACCCAGTCCGCCTAGTTCGAGGGAAATTGAAGGACGCACAAACGGTTGGACCCAGTCCGCCAGGAATGTGGTAGTGGGGGAGCTCGAGAGGCTAGATCCAGTCCGCCGTGCTCGAACGTGTAGGTATAGGACAGGGGTGAAAAAGTGGTTGGCGACTCCTCTCACGACTAAGGTTCTTGATACACGCACGTTCGCACACGCAAATGAATTTATTCTTTGCTGGTCCGCACGCAGCAATATCGACGTATAAGGGGATTAGGAAGGAGGTGGTGTATCCTCTCAGTTTGAAGGCCAGAACTACAAATAGTTCAAAGTGCTCTCGGTTTCATCATCGAGAATGATGGAAGTAGGTAAATGGTTAAAAGATTGGATTGAGGAAGGTGAACGCGAACAGTCGTTGCACTGGATGGTGCACCGAAGAATTCTGACTTCAGACTTCAGCTGACTCGTGACTTCGACTGACTCCTGACTTGGACTGACTTCGACTGACTTCTGACTTCAACTGACTCCTGACTTCGACTGCTTTCGACTGATTCCTGAATTCAACTGACTCCTGACTTCGACTGCTTTCGACTGATTCCTGAATTCAACTGACTTCGTAGGTGTCCAGCTGCTTCCCTTATAGTCCAACGTTGGTGGAAGGGGGTAGTCCCAATCACATGTCAAGTTGTTCCAGTGGAAGGGGTAGTGGATCACTGGAGGTGGATCGACGTTCCTGCGTCTAAGTCCTTTATCGTATTTTGTGAAACAATTCTGTTCTGAGACTATGTCCTTATCGTATTTCGTGAAATAATTCTGTTCTGAGACTGTCCTTTATCGTATTTCGTGAAATAATTCAGTTCTCAGACTATGTTCTTATCGTATTTCGTGAGATAATTCAGGTGCAGGAATGGTGTTGTCGGTTCGAACTGTCGACTACTAATGATCGATTTGATCCGCTGTCTCGATGATTTCCACTTCTGGTGGGGGTTGCGACGTAGTAGGTTCACTAGACTGGAACGGACCGTATCAATAGGGAAACGGTCCCTTGAAACTTTATTCTTGTGAGATTTGAAATAGTGGCGTATGAATGAGGGGCAGGCCCCTTGAAAATATACCACAGGAACGGCCTGGGCTTGCAAGAGCAGGACGGACTGTGGTGACGAACGTCACAATACACTGCATATTACGTTATATTATAAGGTATTTTCAATGATAAACTACGATATATTAGAAGGTATTTTCAATGATACACTGCATATTACGGTATATTATAATGTATTTTCAATGATACACTGCATATTACGTTATATTATAAGGTATTTTCAATGATAAACTACGATATATTAGAAGGTATTTTCAATGATACACTGCATATCACGATATGTTATAAGGCATTTTCAATGATACACTGCATATTACGTTATATCGTAAGGTATTTTCAATGATACACTGCATATTACGTTATATTACAAGGTATTTTCAATGATACACTGCATATTACGATATGATATAAGGTATTTTCAATGATACACTGCATATTACGTTATATCATAAGGTATTTTCAATGATACACTGCATATTACGTTATATTATAAGGTTTTATCGTTGATAGACTGCATATTACGATACATTATAAGGTATTTTCAACAATAAACTACGATATATTATAAGGTATTTTCAATGATACACTGCATATTACGTTATATCGTAAGGTATTTTCAATGATACACTGCATATTACGTTATATTATAAGGTATTTTCAATGATACACTGCATATTACGATATGATATAAGGTATTTTCAATGATACACTGCATATTACGTTATATCGTAAGGTATTTTCAATGATACACTGCATATTACGTTATATTATAAGGTATTTTCAATGATACACTGCATATTACGTTATATTATAAGGTATTTTCAATGATACACTGCATATTACGTTATATTAGAAGGTATTTTCAATGATACACTGCATATTACGTTATATTATAAGGTATTTTCAATGATACACTGCATATTACGTTATATTATAAGGTATTTTCAATGATACACTGCAAATTACGATATATTATAAGGTATTTTCAATGATACACTGCATATTACGTTATATTATAAGGTATTTTCATGGATAGACTAGAATTACCATATATTCTAAGGTATTTTCAATGATACACTGCATATTACGTTATATCATAAGGTATTTTCAATGATACACTGCATATTAAGTCATATTATAAGGTATTTTCAATGATAAACTACTATATATTATTAGGTATTTTCAATGATACACTGCATATTACGTTATATCGTAAGGTATTTTCAATGATACACTGCATTTTACGTTATATTATAAGGTATTTTCAATGATACACTGCATATTACGATATGATATAAGGTATTTTCAATGATACACTGCATATTACGTTATATCGTAAGGTATTTTCAATGATACACTGCATATTACGTTATATTATAAGGTATTTTCAATGATACACTGCATATTACGTTATATTATAAGGTATTTTCAATGATACACTGCATATTACGTTATATTAGAAGGTATTTTCAATGATACACTGCATATTACGTTATATTATAAGGTATTTTCAATGATACACTGCATATTACGTTATATTATAAGGTATTTTCAATGATACACTGCATATTACGTTATATTATAAGGTATTTTCATTTATACACTACAAATTACGATATATTATAAGGTATTTTCAATGATACACTGCATATTACGTTATATTATAAGGTATTTTCATTGATAGACTAGAATTACCATATATTCTAAGGTATTTTCAATGATACACTGCATATTACGTTATATCATAAGGTATTTTCAATGATACACTGCATATTAAGTCATATTATAAGGTATTTTCAATGATAAACTACTATATATTATTAGGTATTTTCAATGATACACTGCATATTAAGTTATATTATAAGGTATTTCCAATGATAAACTGCTATATATTATAAGGTATTTTCAATGATACACAGCATATTACGTTATATTAAAAGGTATTTTCAATGATACACTACAAATTACGATATATTATAAGGTATTTTCAATGATACACTGCATATTACGTTATATTATAAGGTATTTTCATTAATACACTACAAATTACGATATATTATAAGGTATTTTCAGTGATACACAGCATATTACGTTATAATATAAGGTATTTTTAATGATAAACTACTATATATTATAAGGTATTTTCAATGATGCACTGCATATTACGTTATACTATAAGGTATTTTCAATGATACACTGCATATTACGTTATACTATAAGGTATTTTCATTGATAGACTAGAATTACCATATATTCTAAGGTATTTTCAATGATACACTGCATATTACGTTATATTATAAGGTATTTTCAATGATACACTGCATATTACGTTATATTATAAGGAATTTTCAATGATACACTGCATATTACGTTATATTATAAGGTATTTTCAATGATACACTGCATATTACGTTATATCGTAAGGTATTTTCAATGATACACTGCATATTACGTTATATTATAAGGTATTTTCAATGATACACTGCATATTACTGTTATATTATAAGGTATTTTCAATGATACACTGCATATTACGTTATATTATAAGGTATTTTCAATGATACACTGCATATTACGTTATATTATAAGGTATTTTCATTTATACACTACAAATTACGATATATTATAAGGTATTTTCAATGATACACTGCATATTACGTTATATTATAAGGTATTTTCATGGATAGACTAGAATTACCATATATTCTAAGGTATTTTCAATGATACACTGCATATTACGTTATATCATAAGGTATTTTCAATGATACACTGCATATTAAGTCATATTATAAGGTATTTTCAATGATAAACTACTATATATTATTAGGTATTTTCAATGATACACTGCATATTAAGTTATATTATAAGGTATTTTCAATGATAAACTGCTATATATTATAAGGTATTTTCAATGATACACAGCATATTACGTTATATTAAAAGGTATTTTCAATGATACACTACAAATTACGATATATTATAAGGTATTTTCAATGATACACTGCATATTACGTTATATTATAAGGTATTTTCATTAATACACTACAAATTACGATATATTATAAGGTATTTTCAGTGATACACAGCATATTACGTTATAATATAAGGTATTTTTAATGATAAACTACTATATATTATAAGGTATTTTCAATGATGCACTGCATATTACGTTATACTATAAGGTATTTTCAATGATACACTGCATATTACGTTATACTATAAGGTATTTTCATTGATAGACTAGAATTACCATATATTCTAAGGTATTTTCAATGATACACTGCATATTACGTTATATTATAAGGTATTTTCAATGATACACTGCATATTACGTTATATTATAAGGAATTTTCAATGATACACTGCATATTACGTTATGATATAAGGTATTTTCAATGATAAACTGCATATTACGTTATATCATAAGGTATTTTCAATGATACACTGCATATTACGTTATATTATAAGGTTTTATCGTTGATAGACTGCATATTACGATACATTATAAGGTATTTTCAACAATAAACTACGATATATTATAAGGTATTTTCAATGATACACTGCATATTACGTTATATCGTAAGGTATTTTCAATGATACACTGCATATTACGTTATATAATAAGGTATTTTCAATGATACACTGCATATTACGATATGATATAAGGTATTTTCAATGATACACTGCATATTACGTTATATCGTAAGGTATTTTCAATGATACACTGCATATTACGTTATATTATAAGGTATTTTCAATGATACACTGCATATTACGTTATATTATAAGGTATTTTCAATGATACACTGCATATTACGTTATATTAGAAGGTATTTTCAATGATACACTGCATATTACGTTATATTATAAGGTATTTTCAATGATACACTGCATATGACGTTATATTATAAGGTATTTTCAATGATACACTGCATATTACGTTATATTATAAGGTATTTTCATTTATACACTACAAATTACGATATATTATAAGGTATTTTCAATGATACACTGCATATTACGTTATATTATAAGGTATTTTCATTGATAGACTAGAATTACCATATATTCTAAGGTATTTTCAATGATACACTGCATATTTCGTTATATCATAAGGTATTTTCAATGATACACTGCATATTAAGTCATATTATAAGGTATTTTCAATGATAAACTACTATATATTATTAGGTATTTTCAATGATACACTGCATATTAAGTTATATTATAAGGTATTTCCAATGATAAACTGCTATATATTATAAGGTATTTTCAATGATACACAGCATATTACGTTATATTAAAAGGTATTTTCAATGATACACTACAAATTACGATATATTATAAGGTATTTTCAATGATACACTGCATATTACGTTATATTATAAGGTATTTTCATTAATACACTACAAATTACGATATATAATAAGGTATTTTCAGTGATACACAGCATATTACGTTATATTATAAGGTATTTTCAATGATACACTGCATATTACGTTATATTATAAGGTATTTTCAATGATACACTGCATATTACGTTATATTATAAGGTATTTTCATTTATACACTACAAATTACGATATATTATAAGGTATTTTCAATGATACACTGCATATTACGTTATATTATAAGGTATTTTCAATGATACACTGCATATTACGTTATATTAGAAGGTATTTTCAATGATACACTGCATATTACGTTATATTATAAGGTATTTTCAATGATACACTGCATATTACGTTATATTATAAGGTATTTTCAATGATACACTGCATATTACGTTATATTATAAGGTATTTTCATTTATACACTACAAATTACGATATATTATAAGGTATTTTCAATGATACACTGCATATTACGTTATATTATAAGGTATTTTCATTGATAGACTAGAATTACCATATATTCTAAGGTATTTTCAATGATACACTGCATATTACGTTATATCATAAGGTATTTTCAATGATACACTGCATAATAAGTCATATTATAAGGTATTTTCAATGATAAACTACTATATATTATTAGGTATTTTCAATGATACACTGCATATTAAGTTATATTATAAGGTATTTCCAATGATAAACTGCTATATATTATAAGGTATTTTCAGTGATACACAGCATATTACGTTATAATATAAGGTATTTTTAATGATAAACTACTATATATTATAAGGTATTTTCAATGATGCACTGCATATTACGTTATATGATAAGGTATTTTCATTAATACACTACAAATTACGATATATTATAAGGTATTTTCAGTGATACACAGCATATTACGTTATAATATAAGGTATTTTTAATGATAAACTACTATATATTATAAGGAATTTTCAATGATGCACTGCATATTACGTTATACTATAAGGTATTTTCAATGATACACTGCATATTACGTTATACTATAAGGTATTTTCATTGATAGACCAGAATTACCATATATTCTAAGGTATTTTCAATGATACACTGCATATTACGTTATATTATAAGGTATTTTCAATGATACACTGCATATTACGTTATATTATAAGGAATTTTCAATGATACACTGCATATTACGTTATATTATAAGGTATTTTCAATGATACACTGCATATTACGTTATATCGTAAGGTATTTTCAATGATACACTGCATATTACGTTATATTATAAGGTATTTTCAATGATACACTGCATATTACGTTATATTATAAGGTATTTTCAATGATACACTGCATATTACGTTATATTAGAAGGTATTTTCAATGATACACTGCATATTACGTTATATTATAAGGTATTTTCAATGATACACTACAAATTACGATATATTATAAGGTATTTTCAATGATACACTGCATATTACGTTATATTATAAGGTATTTTCATTAATACACTACAAATTACGATATATTATAAGGTATTTTCAGTGATACACAGCATATTACGTTATATTATAAGGTATTTTCAATGATAAACTACTATATATTATAAGGTATTTTCAATGATGCACTGCATATTACGTTATATTATAAGGTATTTTCAATGATACACTGCATATTACGTTATACTATAAGGTATTTTCATTGATAGACTAGAATTACCATATATTCTAAGGTATTTTCAATGATACACTGCATATTACGTTATATTATAAGGTATTTTCAATGATACACTGCATATTACGTTATATTATAAGGTATTTTCAATGATACACTGCATATTACGTTATGATATAAGGTATTTTCAATGATACACTGCATATTACGTTATATCATAAGGTATTTTCAATGATACACTGCATATTACGTTATATTATAAGGTTTTATCGTTGATAGACTGCATATTACGATACATTATAAGGTATTTTCAACAATAAACTACGATATATTATAAGGTATTTTCAATGATACACTGCATATTACGTTATATCGTAAGGTATTTTCAATGATACACTGCATATTACGTTATATTATAAGGTATTTTCAATGATACACTGCATATTACGATATGATATAAGGTATTTTCAATGATACACTGCATATTACGTTATATTATAAGGTATTTTCAATGATACACTGCATATTAAGTCATATTATAAGGTATTTTCAATGATAAACTACTATATATTATAAGGTATTTTCAATGATACACTGCATATTAAGTTATATTATAAGGTATTTTCAATGATACACTGCATATTACGATATGATATAAGGTATTTTTAATGATAAACTACTATATATTATAAGGTATTTTCAATGATGCACTGCATATTACGTTATACTATAAGGTATTTTCATTAATACACTACAAATTACGATATATTATAAGGTATTTTCAGTGATACACAGCATATTACGTTATAATATAAGGTATTTTTAATGATAAACTACTATATATTATAAGGAATTTTCAATGATGCACTGCATATTACGTTATACTATAAGGTATTTTCAATGATACACTGCATATTACGTTATATTATAAGGTATTTTCATTGATAGACTAGAATTACCATATATTCTAAGGTATTTTCAATGATACACTGCATATTACGTTATATTATAAGGTATTTTCAATGATACACTGCATATTACGTTATATTATAAGGAATTTTCAATGATACACTGCATATTACGTTATATTATAAGGTATTTTCAATGATACACTGCATATTACGTTATATCGTAAGGTATTTTCAATGATACACTGCATATTACGTTATATTATAAGGTATTTTCAATGATACACTGCATATTACGTTATATTATAAGGTATTTTCAATGATACACTGCATATTACGTTATATTAGAAGGTATTTTCAATGATACACTGCATATTACGTTATATTATAAGGTATTTTCAATGATACACTACAAATTACGATATATTATAAGGTATTTTCAATGATACACTGCATATTACGTTATATTATAAGGTATTTTCATTAATACACTACAAATTACGATATATTATAAGGTATTTTCAGTGATACACAGCATATTACGTTATAATATAAGGTATTTTTAATGATAAACTACTATATATTATAAGGTATTTTCAATGATGCACTGCATATTACGTTATACTATAAGGTATTTTCAATGATACACTGCATATTACGTTATATTATAAGGTATTTTCAATGATACACTGCATATTACGTTATATTATAAGGAATTTTCAATGATACACTGCATATTACGTTATATTATAAGGTATTTTCAATGATACACTGCATATTACGTTATATCGTAAGGTATTTTCAATGATACACTGCATATTACGTTATATTATAAGGTATTTTCAATGATACACTGCATATTACGTTATATTATAAGGTATTTTCAATGATACACTGCATATTACGTTATATTAGAAGGTATTTTCAATGATACACTGCATATTACGTTATATTATAAGGTATTTTCAATGATACACTACAAATTACGATATATTATAAGGTATTTTCAATGATACACTGCATATTACGTTATATTATAAGGTATTTTCATTAATACACTACAAATTACGATATATTATAAGGTATTTTCAGTGATACACAGCATATTACGTTATAATATAAGGTATTTTTAATGATAAACTACTATATATTATAAGGTATTTTCAATGATGCACTGCATATTACGTTATACTATAAGGTATTTTCAATGATACACTGCATATTACGTTATACTATAAGGTATTTTCATTGATAGACTAGAAGTACCATATATTCTAAGGTATTTTCAATGATACACTGCATATTACGTTATATTATAAGGTATTTTCAATGATACACTGCATATTACGTTATATTATAAGGAATTTTCAATGATACACTGCATATTACGTTATGATATAAGGTATTTTCAATGATACACTGCATATTACGTTATATCATAAGGTATTTTCAATGATACACTGCATATTACGTTATATTATAAGGTATTTTCATTAATACACTACAAATTACGATATATTATAAGGTATTTTCAGTGATACACAGCATATTACGTTATAATATAAGGTATTTTCAATGATAAACTACTATATATTATAAGGTATTTTCAATGATGCACTGCATATTACGTTATACTATAAGGTATTTTCAATGATACACTGCATATTACGTTATATTATAAGGTATTTTCAATGATACACTGCATATTACGTTATATTATAAGGAATTTTCAATGATACACTGCATATTACGTTATATTATAAGGTATTTTCAATGATACACTGCATATTACGTTATATCGTAAGGTATTTTCAATGATACACTGCATATTACGTTATATTATAAGGTATTTTCAATGATACACTGCATATTACGTTATATTATAAGGTATTTTCAATGATACACTGCATATTACGTTATATTAGAAGGTATTTTCAATGATACACTGCATATTACGTTATATTATAAGGTATTTTCAATGATACACTACAAATTACGATATATTATAAGGTATTTTCAATGATACACTGCATATTACGTTATATTATAAGGTATTTTCAATGATACACTACAAATTACGATATATTATAAGGTATTTTCAGTGATACACAGCATATTACGTTATAATATAAGGTATTTTTAATGATAAACTACTATATATTATAAGGTATTTTCAATGATGCACTGCATATTACGTTATACTATAAGGTATTTTCAATGATACACTGCATATTACGTTATACTATAAGGTATTTTCATTGATAGACTAGAATTACCATATATTCTAAGGTATTTTCAATGATACACTGCATATTACGTTATATTATAAGGTATTTTCAATGATACACTGCATATTACGTTATATTATAAGGTATTTTCAATGATACACTGCATATTACGTTATGATATAAGGTATTTTCAATGATACACTGCATATTACGTTATATCATAAGGTATTTTCAATGATACACTGCATATTACGTTATATTATAAGGTTTTATCGTTGATAGACTGCATATTACGATACATTATAAGGTATTTTCAACAATAAACTACGATATATTATAAGGTATTTTCAATGATACACTGCATATTACGTTATATCGTAAGGTATTTTCAATGATACACTGCATATTACGTTATATTATAAGGTATTTTCAATGATACACTGCATATTACGATATGATATAAGGTATTTTCAATGATACACTGCATATTACGTTATATCATATGGTATTTTCAATGATACACTGCATATTAAGTCATATTATAAGGTATTTTCAATGATAAACTACTATATATTATTAGGTATTTTCAATGATACACTGCATATTAAGTTATATTATAAGGTATTTCCAATGATAAACTGCTATATATTATAAGGTATTTTCAATGATACACAGCATATTACGTTATATTAAAAGGTATTTTCAATGATACACTACAAATTACGATATATTATAAGGTATTTTCAATGATACACTGCATATTACGTTATATTATAAGGTATTTTCATTAATACACTACAAATTACGATATATTATAAGGTATTTTCAGTGATACACAGCATATTACGTTATATTATAAGGTATTTTCAATGATACACTGCATATTACGTTATATTATAAGGTATTTTCAATGATACACTGCATATTACGTTATATTATAAGGTATTTTCATTTATACACTACAAATTACGATATATTATAAGGTATTTTCAATGATACACTGCATATTACGTTATATTATAAGGTATTTTCAATGATACACTGCATATTACGTTATATTAGAAGGTATTTTCAATGATACACTGCATATTACGTTATATTATAAGGTATTTTCAATGATACACTGCATATTACGTTATATTATAAGGTATTTTCAATGATACACTGCATATTACGTTATATTATAAGGTATTTTCATTTATACACTACAAATTACGATATATTATAAGGTATTTTCAATGATACACTGCATATTACGTTATATTATAAGGTATTTTCATTGATAGACTAGAATTACCATATATTCTAAGGTATTTTCAATGATACACTGCATATTACGTTATATCATAAGGTATTTTCAATGATACACTGCATATTACGTTATATTATAAGGTATTTTCAATGATACACTGCATATTACGTTATATTAGAAGGTATTTTCAATGATACACTGCATATTACGTTATATTATAAGGTATTTTCAATGATACACTGCATATTACGTTATATTATAAGGTATTTTCAATGATACACTGCATATTACGTTATATTATAAGGTATTTTCATTTATACACTACAAATTACGATATATTATAAGGTATTTTCAATGATACACTGCATATTACGTTATATTATAAGGTATTTTCATTGATAGACTAGAATTACCATATATTCTAAGGTATTTTCAATGATAAACTACTATATATTATTAAGTATTTTCAATGATACACTGCATATTAAGTTATATTATAAGGTATTTCCAATGATAAACTGCTATATATTATAAGGTATTTTCAATGATACACAGCATATTACGTTATATTAAAAGGTATTTTCAATGATACACTACAAATTACGATATATTATAAGGTATTTTCAATGATACACTGCATATTACGTTATATTATAAGGTATTTTCATTAATACACTACAAATTACGATATATTATAAGGTATTTTCAGTGATACACAGCATATTACGTTATATTATAAGGTATTTTCATTAATACACTACAAATTACGATATATTATAAGGTATTTTCAGTGATACACAGCATATTACGTTATAATATAAGGTATTTTTAATGATAAACTACTATATATTATAAGGTATTTTCAATGATGCACTGCATATTACGTTATACTATAAGGAATTTTCAATGATACACTGCATATTACGTTATATTATAAGGTATTTTCAATGATACAGTGCATATTACGTTATATTATAAGGTATTTTCAATGATAAACTACTATATATTATAAGGTATTTTCAATGATACACTGCATATTACGTTATACTATAACGTATTTTCAATGATACACTACAAACTACGATATATTATAAGGTATTTTCAATGATACACTGCATATTACGTTATATCATAAGGTATTTTCAATGATACACTGCATATTAAGTTATATTATAAGGTATTCTCAATGATAAAGTGCTATATATTATAAGGTATTTTCATTGATAGACTAGAATTACCATATATTCTAAGGTATTTTCAATGATACACTGCATATTACGTTATATTATAAGGTATTTTCAATGATACACTGCATATTACGTTATATTATAAGGTATTTTCAATGATACACTGCATATTACGTTATATTATAAGGTATTTTCAATGATACACTGCATATTACGTTATATTATAAGGTATTTTCAATGATAAACTACTATATATTATAAGGTATTTTCAATGATACACTGCATATTACGTTATACTATAACGTATTTTCAATGATACACTACAAACTACGATATATTATAAGGTATTTTCAATGATACACTGCATATTACGTTATATTATAAGGTATTTTCAATGATACACTGCATATTAAGTTATATTATAAGGTATTCTCAATGATAAAGTGCTATATATTATAAGGTATTTTCATTGATAGACTAGAATTACCATATATTCTAAGGTATTTTCAATGATACACTGCATATTACGTTATATTATAAGGTATTTTCAATGATACACTGCATATTACGTTATATTATAAGGTATTTTCAATGATACACTGCATATTACGTTATATTATAAGGTATTTTCAATGATACACTGCATATTACGTTATATTATAAGGTATTTTCAATGATAAACTACTATATATTATAAGGTATTTTCAATGATACACTGCATATTACGTTATACTATAACGTATTTTCAATGATACACTACAAACTACGATATATTATAAGGTATTTTCAATGATACCCTGCATATTACGTTATATTATAAGGTATTTTCAATGATACACAGCATATTACGTTATATTATAAGGTATTATCAATGATACACTGTATATTACGTTATATTATAAGGTACTTTCAATGATACACTGCATATTACATTATTTTATAATGTATTTTCAATGATTCACTACATATAACGTTATACTATAAGGTATTTTCAATGATACACAGCATATTACGTTATATTATAAGGTATTTTCAATGATACACTGCATATTACGTTATATTATAAGGAATTTTCAATGATACACTGCATATTACGTTATGATATAAGGTATTTTCAATGATACACTGCATATTACGTTATATCATAAGGTATTTTCAATGATACACTGCATATTACGTTATATTATAAGGTTTTATCGTTGATAGACTGCATATTACGATACATTATAAGGTATTTTCAACAATAAACTACGATATATTATAAGGTATTTTCAATGATACACTGCATATTACGTTATATCGTAAGGTATTTTCAATGATACACTGCGTATTACGTTATATTATAAGGTATTTTCAATGATACACTGCATATTACGATATGATATAAGGTATTTTCAATGATACACTGCATATTACGTTATATCGTAAGGTATTTTCAATGATACACTGCATATTACGTTATATTATAAGGTATTTTCAATGATACACTGCATATTACGTTATATTATAAGGTATTTTCAATGATACACTGCATATTACGTTATATTAGAAGGTATTTTCAATGATACACTGCATATTACGTTATATTATAAGGTATTTTCAATGATACACTGCATATTACGTTATATTATAAGGTATTTTCAATGATACACTGCATATTACGTTATATTATAAGGTATTTTCATTTATACACTACAAATTACGATATATTATAAGGTATTTTCAATGATACACTGCATATTACGTTATATTATAAGGTATTTTCATTGATAGACTAGAATTACCATATATTCTAAGGTATTTTCAATGATACACTGCATATTACGTTATATCATAAGATATTTTCAATGATACACTGCATATTAAGTCATATTATAAGGTATTTTCAATGATAAACTACTATATATTATTAGGTATTTTCAATGATACACTGCATATTAAGTTATATTATAAGGTATTTCCAATGATAAACTGCTATATATTATAAGGTATTTTCAATGATACACAGCATATTACGTTATATTAAAAGGTATTTTCAATGATACACTACAAATTACGATATATTATAAGGTATTTTCAATGATACACTGCATATTACGTTATATTATAAGGTATTTTCATTAATACACTACAAATTACGATATATTATAAGGTATTTTCAGTGATACACAGCATATTACGTTATAATATAAGGTATTTTTAATGATAAACTACTATATATTATAAGGTATTTTCAATGATGCACTGCATATTACGTTATACTATAAGGTATTTTCAATGATACACTGCATATTACGTTATACTATAAGGTATTTTCATTGATAGACTAGAATTACCATATATTCTAAGGTATTTTCAATGATACACTGCATATTACGTTATATTATAAGGTATTTTCAATGATAAACTACTATATATTATAAGGTGTTTTCAATGATACACTGCATATTACGTTATACTATAACGTATTTTCAATGATACACTACAAACTACGATATATTATAAGGTATTTTCAATGATACCCTGCATATTACGTTATATTATAAGGTATTTTCAATGATACACTGCATATTACGTTATATTATAAGGTATTTTCAATGATAAACTGCTATATATTATAAGGTATTTTCATTGATAGACTAGAATTACCATATATTCTATGGTATTTTCAATGATACACTGCATATTACGTTATATTATAAGGTATTTTCAATGATACACTGCATATTACGTTATATTATAAGGTATTTTCAATGATACACTGCATATTACGTTATATTATAAGGTATTTTCAATGATAAACTACTATATATTATAAGGTATTTTCAATGATACACTGCATATTACGTTATACTATAACGTATTTTCAATGATACACTACAAACTACGATATATTATAAGGTATTTTCAATGATACCCTGCATATTACGTTATATTATAAGGTATTTTCAATGATACACAGCATATTACGTTATATTATAAGGTATTTTCAATGATACACTGTATATTACGTTATATTATAAGGTACTTTCAATGATACACTGCATATTACATTATTTTATAATGTATTTTCAATGATTCACTACATATAACGTTATACTATAAGGTATTTTCAATGATACACAGCAAATTACGATATTTTATAACTTATTTTCAATGATACACTGCATATTACGTTATATTATAAGGTATTTTCTTTGATACACTACAAATTACGATATATTATAAGGTATTTTCAATGATACACTGCATATTACGTTATATTATAAGGTATTTTCATTTATACACTACAAATTACGATATATTATAAGGTATTTTCAATGATACACTGCATATTACGTTATATTATAAGGTATTTTCATTAATACACTACAAATTACGATATATTATAAGGTATTTTCAGTGATACACAGCATATTACGTTATAATATAAGGTATTTTTAATGATAAACTACTATATATTATAAGGTATTTTCAATGATGCACTGCATATTACGTTATACTATAAGGTATTTTCAATGATACACTGCATATTACGTTATACTATAAGGTATTTTCATTTATACACTACAAATTACGATATATTATAAGGTATTTTCAATGATACACTGCATATTACGTTATATTATAAGGTATTTTCATTGATAGACTAGAATTACCATATATTCTAAGGTATTTTCAATGATACACTGCATATTACGTTATATCATAAGGTATTTTCAATGATACACTGCATATTAAGTCATATTATAAGGTATTTTCAATGATAAACTACTATATATTATTAGGTATTTTCAATGATACACTGCATATTAAGTTATATTATAAGGTATTTTCATTGATAGACTAGAATTACCATATATTCTAAGGTATTTTCAATGATACACTGCATATTACGTTATATCATAAGGTATTTTCAATGATACACTGCATATTAAGTCATATTATAAGGTATTTTCAATTATAAACTACTATATATTATTAGGTATTTTCAATGATACACTGCATATTACGTTATACTATAAGGTATTTTCATTGATAGACTAGAATTACCATATATTCTAAGGTATTTTCAATGATACACTGCATATTACGTTATATTATAAGGTATTTTCAATGATACACTGTATATTACGTTATATTATAAGGAATTTTCAATGATACACTGCATATTACGTTATATTATAAGGTATTTTCAATGATACACTGCATATTACGTTATATTATAAGGTATTTTCAATGATAAACTACTATATATTATAAGGTATTTTCAATGATACACTGCATATTACGTTATACTATAACGTATTTTCAATGATACACTACAAACTACGATATATTATAAGGTATTTTCAATGATACCCTGCATATTACGTTATATTATAAGGTATTTTCAATGATACACAGCATATTACGTTATATTATAAGGTATTTTCAATGATAAACTACTACGTATTATAAGGTATTTTCAATGATACACTGCATATTACGTTATAATGTAAGGTATTTTCATTGATACACTACAAATTACGTTATATCATAAGGTATTTTCAATGATACACTGCATATTACGTTATATTATAAGGTATTTTCAAAGATACACTACAAATAACGATATATTATAAGGTATTTTCAATGATACACTGCATATTAAGTCATATTATAAGGTATTTTCAATGATAAACTACTATATATTATTAGGTATTTTCAATGATACACTGCATATTAAGTTATATTATAAGGTATTTTCATTGATAGACTAGAATTACCATATATTCTAAGGTATTTTCAATGATACACTGCATATTACGTTATATCATAAGGTATTTTCAATGATACACTGCATATTAAGTCATATTATAAGGTATTTTCAATGATAAACTACTATATATTATTAGGTATTTTCAATGATACACTGCATATTAAGTTATATTATAAGGTATTTCCAATGATAAACTGCTATATATTATAAGGTATTTTCAATGATACACAGCATATTACGTTATATTAAAAGGTATTTTCAATGATACACTACAAATTACGATATATTATAAGGTATTTTCAATGATACACTGCATATTACGTTATATTATAAGGTATTTTCATTAATACACTACAAATTACGATATATTATAAGGTATTTTCAGTGATACACAGCATATTACGTTATAATATAAGGTATTTTTAATGATAAACTACTATATATTATAAGGTATTTTCAATGATGCACTGCATATTACGTTATATTATAAGGTATTTTCAATGATACACTGCATATTAAGTTATATTATAAGGTATTTTCATTGATAGACTAGAATTACCATATATTCTAAGGTATTTTCAATGATACACTGCATATTACGTTATATCATAAGGTATTTTCAATGATACACTGCATATTAAGTCATATTATAAGGTATTTTCAATGATAAACTACTATATATTATTAGGTATTTTCAATGATACACTGCATATTAAGTTATATTATAAGGTATTTCCAATGATAAACTGCTATATATTATAAGGTATTTTCAATGATACACAGCATATTACGTTATATTAAAAGGTATTTTCAATGATACACTACAAATTACGATATATTATAAGGTATTTTCAATGATACACTGCATATTACGTTATATTATAAGGTATTTTCATTAATACACTACAAATTACGATATATTATAAGGTATTTTCAGTGATACACAGCATATTACGTTATAATATAAGGTATTTTTAATGATAAACTACTATATATTATAAGGTATTTTCAATGATGCACTGCATATTACGTTATACTATAAGGTATTTTCAATGATACACTGCATATTACGTTATATTATAAGGTATTTTCATTGATAGACTAGAATTACCATATATTCTAAGGTATTTTCAATGATACACTGCATATTACGTTATATTATAAGGTATTTTCAATGATACACTGTATATTACGTTATATTATAAGGAATTTTCAATGATACACTGCATATTACGTTATATTATAAGGTATTTTCAATGATACACTGCATATTACGTTATATTATAAGGTATTTTCAATGATAAACTACTATATATTATAAGGTATTTTCAATGATACACTGCATATTACGTTATATTATAAGGTATTTTCAATGATAAACTACTATATATTATAAGGTATTTTCAATGATACACTGCATATTACGTTATACTATAACGTATTTTCAATGATACACTACAAACTACGATATATTATAAGGTATTTTCAATGATACCCTGCATATTACGTTATATTATAAGGTATTTTCAATGATACACAGCATATTACGTTATATTATAAGGTATTTTCAATGATACACTGTATATTACGTTATATTATAAGGTACTTTCAATGATACACTGCATATTACATTATTTTATAATGTATTTTCAATGATTCACTACATATAACGTTATACTATAAGGTATTTTCAATGATACACAGCAAATTACGATATTTTATAACTTATTTTCAATGATACACTGCATATTACGTTATATTATAAGGTATTTTCTTTGATACACTACAAATTACGATATATTATAAGGTATTTTCAATGATACACTGCATATTACGTTATATTATAAGGTATTTTCATTTATACACTACAAATTACGATATATTATAAGGTATTTTCAATGATACACTGCATATTACGTTATATTATAAGGTATTTTCATTAATACACTACAAATTACGATATATTATAAGGTATTTTCAGTGATACACAGCATATTACGTTATAATATAAGGTATTTTTAATGATAAACTACTATATATTATAAGGTATTTTCAATGATGCACTGCATATTACGTTATACTATAAGGTATTTTCAATGATACACTGCATATTACGTTATACTATAAGGTATTTTCATTTATACACTACAAATTACGATATATTATAAGGTATTTTCAATGATACACTGCATATTACGTTATATTATAAGGTATTTTCATTGATAGACTAGAATTACCATATATTCTAAGGTATTTTCAATGATACACTGCATATTACGTTATATCATAAGGTATTTTCAATGATACACTGCATATTAAGTCATATTATAAGATATTTTCAATGATAAACTACTATATATTATTAGGTATTTTCAATGATACACTGCATATTAAGTTATATTATAAGGTATTTTCATTGATAGACTAGAATTACCATATATTCTAAGGTATTTTCAATGATACACTGCATATTACGTTATATCATAAGGTATTTTCAATGATACACTGCATATTAAGTCATATTATAAGGTATTTTCAATTATAAACTACTATATATTATTAGGTATTTTCAATGATACACTGCATATTACGTTATACTATAAGGTATTTTCATTGATAGACTAGAATTACCATATATTCTAAGGTATTTTCAATGATACACTGCATATTACGTTATATTATAAGGTATTTTCAATGATACACTGTATATTACGTTATATTATAAGGAATTTTCAATGATACACTGCATATTACGTTATATTATAAGGTATTTTCAATGATACACTGCATATTACGTTATATTATAAGGTATTTTCAATGATAAACTACTATATATTATAAGGTATTTTCAATGATACACTGCATATTACGTTATAATATAACGTATTTTCAATGATACACTACAAACTACGATATATTATAAGGTATTTTCAATGATACCCTGCATATTACGTTATATTATAAGGTATTTTCAATGATACACAGCATATTACGTTATATTATAAGGTATTTTCAATGATAAACTACTACGTATTATAAGGTATTTTCAATGATACACTGCATATTACGTTATAATGTAAGGTATTTTCATTGATACACTACTATATATTATTAGGTATTTTCAATGATACACTGCATATTAAGTTATATTATAAGGTATTTTCATTGATAGACTAGAATTACCATATATTCTAAGGTATTTTCAATGATACACTGCATATTACGTTATATCATAAGGTATTTTCAATGATACACTGCATATTAAGTCATATTATAAGGTATTTTCAATGATAAACTACTATATATTATTAGGTATTTTCAATGATACACTGCATATTAAGTTATATTATAAGGTATTTCCAATGATAAACTGCTATATATTATAAGGTATTTTCAATGATACACAGCATATTACGTTATATTAAAAGGTATTTTCAATGATACACTACAAATTACGATATATTATAAGGTATTTTCAATGATACACTGCATATTACGTTATATTATAAGGTATTTTCATTAATACACTACAAATTACGATATATTATAAGGTATTTTCAGTGATACACAGCATATTACGTTATAATATAAGGTATTTTTAATGATAAACTACTATATATTATAAGGTATTTTCAATGATGCACTGCATATTACGTTATACTATAAGGTATTTTCAATGATACACTGCATATTAAGTTATATTATAAGGTATTTTCATTGATAGACTAGAATTACCATATATTCTAAGGTATTTTCAATGATACACCGCATATTACGTTATATCATAAGGTATTTTCAATGATACACTGCATATTAAGTCATATTATAAGGTATTTTCAATGATAAACTACTATATATTATTAGGTATTTTCAATGATACACTGCATATTAAGTTATATTATAAGGTATTTCCAATGATAAACTGCTATATATTATAAGGTATTTTCAATGATACACAGCATATTACGTTATATTAAAAGGTATTTTCAATGATACACTACAAATTACGATATATTATAAGGTATTTTCAATGATACACTGCATATTACGTTATATTATAAGGTATTTTCATTAATACACTACAAATTACGATATATTATAAGGTATTTTCAGTGATACACAGCATATTACGTTATAATATAAGGTATTTTTAATGATAAACTACTATATATTATAAGGTATTTTCAATGATGCACTGCATATTACGTTATACTATAAGGTATTTTCAATGATACACTGCATATTACGTTATATTATAAGGTATTTTCATTGATAGACTAGAATTACCATATATTCTAAGGTATTTTCAATGATACACTGCATATTACGTTATATTATAAGGTATTTTCAATGATACACTGTATATTACGTTATATTATAAGGAATTTTCAATGATACACTGCATATTACGTTATATTATAAGGTATTTTCAATGATACACTGCATATTACGTTATATTATAAGGTATTTTCAATGATAAACTACTATATATTATAAGGTATTTTCAATGATACACTGCATATTACGTTATACTATAACGTATTTTCAATGATACACTACAAACTACGATATATTATAAGGTATTTTCAATGATACCCTGCATATTACGTTATATTATAAGGTATTTTCAATGATACACAGCATATTACGTTATATTATAAGGTATTTTCAATGATAAACTACTACGTATTATAAGGTATTTTCAATGATACACTGCATATTACGTTATAATGTAAGGTATTTTCATTGATACACTGCAAATTACGTTATATCATAAGGTATTTTCAATGATACACTGCATATTACGTTATATTATAAGGTATTTTCAAAGATACACTACAAATAACGATATATTATAAGGTATTTTCAATGATACACTGCATATTACGTTATATTATAAGGTATTTTCAATGATAAACTACTATATATTATAAGGTATTTTCAATGATACACTGCATATTACGTTATACTATAACGTATTTTCAATGATACACTACAAACTACGATATATTATAAGGTATTTTCAATGATACCCTGCATATTACGTTATATTATAAGGTATTTTCATTAATACACTACAAATTACGATATATTATAAGGTATTTTCAGTGATACACAGCATATTACGTTATAATATAAGGTATTTTTAATGATAAACTACTATATGTTATAAGGTATTTTCAATGATACACTGCCTATTACGTTATATTATAAGGTATTTTCAATGATACTCTGCATATTACGTTATACTATAAGGTATTTTCATTGATAGACTAGAATTACCATATATTCTAAGGTATTTTCAATGATACACTGCATATTACGTTATATTATAAGGTATTTTCAATGATACACTGTATATTACGTTATATTATAAGGAATTTTCAATGATACACTGCATATTACGTTATATTATAAGGTATTTTCAATGATACACTGCATATTACGTTATATTATAAGGTATTTTCAATGATAAACTACTATATATTACGTTATATTATAACGTATTTTCAATGATACACTACAAACTACGATATATTATAAGGTATTTTCAATGATACCCTGCATATTACGTTATATTATAAGGTATTTTCAATGATACACAGCATATTACGTTATATTATAAGGTATTTTCAATGATAAACTACTACGTATTATAAGGTATTTTCAATGATACACTGCATATTACGTTATATGAGAAGGTATTTTCATTGATACACTACAAATTACGTTATATCATAAGGTATTTTCAATGATACACTGCATATTACGTTATATTATAAGGTATTTTCAAAGATACACTACAAATAACGATATATTATAAGGTATTTTCAATGATACACTGCATATTACGTTATATTATAAGGTATTTTCATTGATAGACTAGAATTACCATATATTCTAAGGTATTTTCAATGATACACTGCATATTACGTTATATCATAGGGTATTTTCAATGATACACTGCATATTAAGTCATATTATAAGGTATTTTCAATGATAAACTACTATATATTATTAGGTATTTTCAATGATACACTGCATATTAAGTTATATTATAAGGTATTTTCATTGATAGACTAGAATTACCATATATTCTAAGGTATTTTCAATGATACACTGCATATTACGTTATATCATAAGGTATTTTCAATGATACACTGCATATTAAGTCATATTATAAGGTATTTTCAATGATAAACTACTATATATTATTAGGTATTTTCAATGATACACTGCATATTAAGTTATATTATAAGGTATTTCCAATGATAAACTGCTATATATTATAAGGTATTTTCAATGATACACAGCATGTTACGTTATATTAAAAGGTATTTTCAATGATACACTACAAATTACGATATATTATAAGGTATTTTCAATGATACACTGCATATTACGTTATATTATAAGGTATTTTCATTAATACACTACAAATTACGATATATTATAAGGTATTTTCAGTGATACACAGCATATTACGTTATAATATAAGGTATTTTTAATGATAAACTACTATATATTATAAGGTATTTTCAATGATGCACTGCATATTACGTTATACTATAAGGTATTTTCAATGATACACTGCATATTACGTTATACTATAAGGTATTTTCATTGATAGACTAGAATTACCATATATTCTAAGGTATTTTCAATGATACACTGCATATTACGTTATATTATAAGGTATTTTCAATGATACACTGTATATTACATTATATTATAAGGAATTTTCAATGATACACTGCATATTACGTTATATTATAAGGTATTTTCAATGATACACTGCATATTACGTTATATTATAAGGTATTTTCAATGATAAACTACTATATATTATAAGGTATTTTCAATGATACACTGCATATTACGTTATACTATAACGTATTTTCAATGATACACTACAAACTACGATATATTATAAGGTATTTTCAATGATACCCTGCATATTACGTTATATTATAAGGTATTTTCAATGATACACAGCATATTACGTTATATTATAAGGTATTTTCAATGATAAACTACTACGTATTATAAGGTATTTTCAATGATACACTGCATATTACGTTATAATGTAAGGTATTTTCATTGATACACTACAAATTACGTTATATCATAAGGTATTTTCAATGATACACTGCATATTACGTTATATTATAAGGTATTTTCAAAGATACACTACAAATAACGATATATTATAAGGTATTTTCAATGATACACTGCATATTACGTTATATGAGAAGGTATTTTCATTGATACACTACAAATTACGATATATTATAAGTTATCTTCAATGATACACTGCATATTACGTTATATGGGAAGTTATTTTCAATGATACACTGCATATTACGTTATATTATGAGGTATTTTCAATGATACACTGCATATTACGTTATATTATAATGTATTTTCAATGATACACTGCATATTACGTTATATTATAAGGTATTTTCAATGGTAAACTACTACGTATTATAAGGTATTTTCAATGATACACTGCATATTACGTTATATTATAAGGTATTTTCAAAGATACACTACAAATAACCATATATTATAAGGTATTTTCAATGATACACTGCATATTACGTTATATGAGAAGGTATTTTCATTGATACACTACAAATTACGATATATTATAAGGTATTTTCAGTGATACACTGCATATTACGTTATATGGGAAGGTATTTTCAATGATACACTGCATATTACGTTATATTATAAGGTATTTTCAATGATACACTGCATATTACGTTATATTATAAGGTATTTTCAATGATACACTGCATATTACGTTATATGGGAAGGTATTTTCAATGATACACTGCATATTACGTTATATTATAAGGTATTTTCAATGATACACAGCATATTACGTTATATTATAAGGTATTTTCAATGATACACTGCATATTACGTTATATTATAAGGTATTTTCAATGATACACTACAAATTACGTTATATGAGAAGGTATTTTCATTGATACACTACAAATTACGATATATTATAAGGTATTTTCAATGATACACTGCATATTACGTTATATTATAAGGTATTTTCAATGATACACTGCATATTACGTTATATTATAAGGTATTTTCAATGATACACTGCATATTACGTTATATGAGAAGGTATTTTCATTGATACACTACAAATTACGATATATTATAAGGTATCTTCAATGATACACTGCATATTACGTTATATGGGAAGGTATTTTCAATGATACACTGCATATTACGTTATATTATAAGGTATTTTCAATGATAAACTACTACGTATTATAAGGTATTTTCAATGATACACTGCATATTACGTTATAATGTAAGGTATTTTCATTGATACACTACAAATTACGATATATTATAAGGTATCTTCAATGATACACTGCATATTACGTTATATTATAAGGTATTTTCAATGATACACTGCATATTACATTATATTATAAGGTATTTTCAATGATAGACTACTATATATTATAAGGTATTTTCAATGATAAACTACTATATATTATGAGGTATTTTCAATGATACACTACAAATTACGTTATATCATAAGGTATTTTCAATGATACACTGCATATTACGTTATATTATAAGGTATTTTCAAAGATACACTACAAATATCGATATATTATAAGGTATTTTCAATGATACACTGCAATATTACGTTATATGAGAAGGTATTTTCATTGATACACTACAAATTACGATATATTATAAGGTATCTTCAATGATACACTGCATATTACGTTATATGGGAAGTTATTTTCAATGATACACTGCATATTACGTTTTATTATAAGCTATTTTCAATGATACATTGCATATTACGTTATATTATAAGGTATTTTCAATGATAAACTACTATATATTACAAGGTAGTTTCAATGATACACTACAAATTACCATATATTCTAAGGTATTTTCAATGATACACTGCATATTACGTTATATTATAAGGTATTTTCAAAGATACACTGCATATTACGTTATATTATAATGTATTTTCAATGATACACTGCATATTATGTTATATTATAAGGTATTTTCAATGATACACTGCATATTACGTTATATTATAAGGTATTTTCATTGATAGACTAGAATTACCATATATTCTAAGGTATTTTCAATGATGCACTGCATATTACGTTATACTATAAGGTATTTTCAATGATACACTACAAATTACGATATATTATAAGGTATTTTCAATGATACTCTGCATACTACGTTATATTATAAGGTATTTTCAATGATACACAGCATATTACGTTATATTATAAGGTATTTTCAATGATACACTGCATATTACGTTATATGGGAAGGTATTTTCAATGATACACTGCATATTACGTTATATTATAAGGTATTTTCAATGATACACTGCATATTACGTTATATTATGAGGTATTTTCAATGATACACTGCATATTACGTTATATTATAATGTATTTTCAATGATACACTGCATATTACGTTATATCATAAGGTATTTTCAATGATAAACTACTACGTATTATAAGGTATTTTCAATGATACACTGCATATTACGTTATATTATAAGGTATTTTCAAAGATACACTACAAATAACGATATATTATAAGGTATTTTCAATGATACACTGCATATTACGTTATATGAGAAGGTATTTTCATTGATACACTACAAATTACGATATCTTATAAGGTATTTTCAATGATACACTGCATATTACGTTATATGGGAAGGTATTTTCAATGATACACTGCATATTACGTTATATTATAAGGTATTTTCAATGATACACTGCATATTACGTTATATTATAAGGTATTTTCAATGATACACTGCATATTACGTTATATGGGAAGGTATTTTCAATGATACACTGCATATTACGTTATATTATAAGGTATTTTCAATGATACACAGCATATTACGTTATATTATAAGGTATTTTCAATGATACACTGCATATTACGTTATATGAGAAGGTATTTTCATTGATACACTACAAATTACGATATATTATAAGGTATTTTCAAGGATACACTGCATATTACGTTATATGGGAAGGTATTTTCAATGATACACTGCATATTACGTTATATTATAAGGTATTTTCAATGATACACTGCATATTACGTTATATTATAAGGTATTTTCAATGATACACTGCATATTACGTTATATGGGAAGGTATTTTCAATGATACACTGCATATTACGTTATATTATAAGGTATTTTCAATGATACACAGCATATTACGTTATATTATAAGGTATTTTCAATGATACACTGCATATTACGTTATATTATAAGGTATTTTCAAAGATACACTACAAATAACGATATATTATAACGTATTTTCAATGATACACTGCATATTACGTTATATGAGAAGGTATTTTCATTGATACACTACAAATTACGATATATTATAAGGTATTTTCAATGATACACTGCATATTACGTTATATTATAAGGTATTTTCAATGATAGACTGCATATTACGTTATATTATAAGGTATTATCAAAGATACACTGCATATTACGTTATATTATAAGGTATTTTCATTGATAGACTAGAATTACCATATATTCTAAGGTATTTTCAATGATGCACTGCATATTACGTTATACTATAAGGTATTTTCAATGATACACAACAAATTACGATATATTATAAGGTATTTTCAATGATACACTGCATATTACGTTATATTATAAGGTATTTTCAATGATACACAGCATATTACGTTATATTATAAGGTATTTTCAATGATACACTGCATATTACGTTATATGGGAAGGTATTTTCAATGATACACTGCATATTACGTTTTATTATAAGCTATTTTCAATGATACATTGCATATTACGTTATATTATAAGGTATTTTCAATGATAAACTACTATATATTACAAGGTAGTTTCAATGATACACTACAAATTACCATATATTCTAAGGTATTTTCAATGATACACTGCATATTACGTTATATTATAAGGTATTTTCAATGATACACTGCATATTCCGTTATATTATAAGGTATTTTCAATGATACACTGCATATTACGTTATATTATAAGGTATTTTCAATGATGCACTGCATATTACCTTATATTATAAGGTATTTTCAATGATACACTGCATATTTCGTTATATTATAAGGAATTTTCAATGATACACTGCATATTACGTTATATTATAAGGTATTTTCAAAGATACACTGCATATTACGTTATATTATAATGTATTTTCAATGATACACTGCATATTACGTTATATTATAAGGTATTTTCAATGATACACTGCATATTACGTTATATTATAAGGTATTTTCATTGATAGACTAGAATTACCATATATTCTAAGGTATTTTCAATGATGCACTGCATATTACGTTATACTATAAGGTATTTTCAATGATACACTACAAATTACGATATATTATAAGGTATTTTCAATGATACACTGCATATTACGTTATATTATAAGGTATTTTCAATGATACACAGCATATTACGTTATATTATAAGGTATTTTCAATGATACACTGCATATTACGTTATATGGGAAGGTATTTTCAATGATACACTGCATATTACGTTATATTATAAGGTATTTTCAATGATACACTGCATATTACGTTATATTATGAGGTATTTTCAATGATACACTGCATATTACGTTATATTATAATGTATTTTTCAATGATACACTGCATATTACGTTATATTATAAGGTATTTTCAATGATAAACTACTACGTATTATAAGGTATTTTCAATGATACACAGCATATTACGTTATATTATAAGGTATTTTCAATGATACACTGCATATTACGTTATATGGGAAGGTATTTTCAATGATACACTGCATATTACGTTTTATTATAAGCTATTTTCAATGATACATTGCATATTACGTTATATTATAAGGTATTTTCAATGATAAACTACTATATATTACAAGGTAGTTTCAATGATACACTACAAATTACCATATATTCTAAGGTATTTTCAATGATACACTGCATATTACGTTATATTATAAGGTATTTTCAATGATACACTGCATATTACGTTATATTATAAGGTATTTTCAATGATACACTACAAATTACGTTATATGAGAAGGTATTTTCATCGATACACTACAAATTACGATATATTATAAGGTATTTTCAATGATACACTGCATATTACGTTATATTATAAGGTATTTTCAATGATACACTGCATATTACGTTATATTATAAGGTATTTTCAATGATGCACTGCATATTACGTTATATTATAAGGTATTTTCAATGATACACTACAAATTACGTTATATGAGAAGGTATTTTCATCGATACACTACAAATTACGATATATTATAAGGTATTTTCAATGATACACTGCATATTACGTTATATTATAAGGTATTTTCAATGATACACTGCATATTACGTTATATTATAAGGTATTTTCAATGATAAACTACATATTACGTTATATTATAAGGTATTTTCAATGATACACTGCATATTTCGTTATATTATAAGGAATTTTCAATGATACACTGCATATTACGTTATATTATAAGGTATTTTCAAAGATACACTGCATATTACGTTATATTATAATGTATTTTCAATGATACACTGCATATTATGTTATATTATAAGGTATTTTCAATGATACACTGCATATTACGTTATATTATAAGGTATTTTCATTGATAGACTAGAATTACCATATATTCTAAGCTATTTTCAATGATGCACTGCATATTACGTTATACTATAAGGTATTTTCAATGATACACTACAAATTACGATATATTATAAGGTATTTTCAATGATACACTGCATATTACGTTATATTATAAGGTATTTTCAATGATACACAGCATATTACGTTATATTATAAGGTATTTTCAATGATACACTGCATATTACGTTATATGGGAAGGTATTTTCAATGATACACTGCATATTACGTTATATTATAATGTATTTTCAATGATACACTGCATATTATGTTATATTATAAGGTATTTTCAATGATACACTGCATATTACGTTATATTATAAGGTATTTTCATTGATAGACTAGAATTACCATATATTCTAAGGTATTTTCAATGATGCACTGCATATTACGTTATACTATAAGGTATTTTCAATGATACACTACAAATTACGATATATTATAAGGTATTTTCAATGATACACTGCATATTACGTTATATTATAAGGTATTTTCAATGATACACAGCATATTACGTTATATTATAAGGTATTTTCAATGATACACTGCATATTACGTTATATGGGAAGGTATTTTCAATGATACACTGCATATTACGTTATATTATAAGGTATTTTCAATGATACACTGCATATTACGTTATATTATGAGGTATTTTCAATGATACACTGCATATTACGTTATATTATAATGTATTTTCAATGATACACTGCATATTACGTTATATTATAAGGTATTTTCAATGATAAACTACTACGTATTATAAGGTATTTTCAATGATACACAGCATATTACGTTATATTATAAGGTATTTTCAATGATACACTGCATATTACGTTATATGGGAAGGTATTTTCAATGATACACTGCATATTACGTTTTATTATAAGCTATTTTCAATGATACATTGCATATTACGTTATATTATAAGGTATTTTCAATGATAAACTACTATATATTACAAGGTAGTTTCAATGATACACTACAAATTACCATATATTCTAAGGTATTTTCAATGATACACTGCATATTACGTTATATTATAAGGTATTTTCAATGATACACTGCATATTACGTTATATTATAAGGTATTTTCAATGATACACTACAAATTACGTTATATGAGAAGGTATTTTCATCGATACACTACAAATTACGATATATTATAAGGTATTTTCAATGATACACTGCATATTACGTTATATTATAAGGTATTTTCAATGATAAACTACTACGTATTATAAGGTATTTTCAATGATACACAGCATATTACGTTATATTATAAGGTATTTTCAATGATACACTGCATATTTCGTTATATTATAAGGAATTTTCAATGATACACTGCATATTACGTTATATTATAAGGTATTTTCAAAGATACACTGCATATTACGTTATATTATAAGGTATTTTCAATGATACACTGCATATTACGTTATATTATAAGGAATTTTCAATGATACACTGCATATTACGTTATATTATAAGGTATTTTCAAAGATACACTGCATATTACGTTATATTATAATGTATTTTCAATGATACACTGCATATTATGTTATATTATAAGGTATTTTCAATGATACACTGCATATTACGTTATATTATAAGGTATTTTCATTGATAGACTAGAATTACCATATATTCTAAGGTATTTTCAATGATGCACTGCATATTACGTTATACTATAAGGTATTTTCAATGATACACTACAAATTACGATATATTATAAGGTATTTTCAATGATACACTGCATATTACGTTATATTATAAGGTATTTTCAATGATACACAGCATATTACGTTATATTATAAGGTATTTTCAATGATACACTGCATATTACGTTATATGGGAAGGTATTTTCAATGATACACTGCATATTACGTTATATTATAAGGTATTTTCAATGATACACTGCATATTACGTTATATTATAAGGTATTTTCATTTATACACTACAAATTACGATATATTATAAGGTATTTTCAATGATACACTGCATATTACGTTATATTATAAGGTATTTTCAATGATACACTGCATATTACGTTATATTAGAAGGTATTTTCAATGATACACTGCATATTACGTTATATTATAAGGTATTTTCAATGATACACTGCATATTACGTTATATTATAAGGTATTTTCAATGATACACTGCATATTACGTTATATTATAAGGTATTTTCATTTATACACTACAAATTACGATATATTATAAGGTATTTTCAATGATACACTGCATATTACGTTATATTATAAGGTATTTTCATTGATAGACTAGAATTACCATATATTCTAAGGTATTTTCAATGATACACTGCATATTACGTTATATCATAAGGTATTTTCAATGATACACTGCATATTAAGTCATATTATAAGGTATTTTCAATGATAAACTACTATATATTATTAGGTATTTTCAATGATACACTGCATATTAAGTTATATTATAAGGTATTTCCAATGATAAACTGCTATATATTATAAGGTATTTTCAGTGATACACAGCATATTACGTTATAATATAAGGTATTTTTAATGATAAACTACTATATATTATAAGGTATTTTCAATGATGCACTGCATATTACGTTATACTATAAGGTATTTTCATTAATACACTACAAATTACGATATATTATAAGGTATTTTCAGTGATACACAGCATATTACGTTATAATATAAGGTATTTTTAATGATAAACTACTATATATTATAAGGAATTTTCAATGATGCACTGCATATTACGTTATACTATAAGGTATTTTCAATGATACACTGCATATTACGTTATACTATAAGGTATTTTCATTGATAGACTAGAATTACCATATATTCTAAGGTATTTTCAATGATACACTGCATATTACGTTATATTATAAGGTATTTTCAATGATACACTGCATATTACGTTATATTATAAGGAATTTTCAATGATACACTGCATATTACGTTATATTATAAGGTATTTTCAATGATACACTGCATATTACGTTATATCGTAAGGTATTTTCAATGATACACTGCATATTACGTTATATTATAAGGTATTTTCAATGATACACTGCATATTACGTTATATTATAAGGTATTTTCAATGATACACTGCATATTACGTTATATGGGAAGGTATTTTCAATGATACACTGCATATTACGTTTTATTATAAGCTATTTTCAATGATACATTGCATATTACGTTATATTATAAGGTATTTTCAATGATAAACTACTATATATTACAAGGTAGTTTCAATGATACACTACAAATTACCATATATTCTAAGGTATTTTCAATGATACACTGCATATTACGTTATATTATAAGGTATTTTCAATGATACACTGCATATTACGTTATATTATAAGGTATTTTCAATGATACACTACAAATTACGTTATATGAGAAGGTATTTTCATCGATACACTACAAATTACGATATATTATAAGGTATTTTCAATGATACACTGCATATTCCGTTATATTATAAGGTATTTTCAATGATACACTGCATATTACGTTATATTATAAGGTATTTTCAATGATGCACTGCATATTACCTTATATTATAAGGTATTTTCAATGATACACTGCATATTTCGTTATATTATAAGGAATTTTCAATGATACACTGCATATTACGTTATATTATAAGGTATTTTCAAAGATACACTGCATATTACGTTATATTATAATGTATTTTCAATGATACACTGCATATTACGTTATATTATAAGGTATTTTCAATGATACACTGCATATTACGTTATATTATAAGGTATTTTCATTGATAGACTAGAATTACCATATATTCTAAGGTATTTTCAATGATGCACTGCATATTACGTTATACTATAAGGTATTTTCAATGATACACTACAAATTACGATATATTATAAGGTATTTTCAATGATACACTGCATATTACGTTATATTATAAGGTATTTTCAATGATACACAGCATATTACGTTATATTATAAGGTATTTTCAATGATACACTGCATATTACGTTATATGGGAAGGTATTTTCAATGATACACTGCATATTACGTTATATTATAAGGTATTTTCAATGATACACTGCATATTACGTTATATTATGAGGTATTTTCAATGATACACTGCATATTACGTTATATGGGAAGGTATTTTCAATGATACACTGCATATTACGTTTTATTATAAGCTATTTTCAATGATACATTGCATATTACGTTATATTATAAGGTATTTTCAATGATAAACTACTATATATTACAAGGTAGTTTCAATGATACACTACAAATTACCATATATTCTAAGGTATTTTCAATGATACACTGCATATTACGTTATATTATAAGGTATTTTCAATGATGCACTGCATATTACGTTATACTATAAGGTATTTTCAATGATACACTACAAATTACGTTATATGAGAAGGTATTTTCATCGATACACTACAAATTACGATATATTATAAGGTATTTTCAATGATACACTGCATATTACGTTATATTATAAGGTATTTTCAATGATACACTGCATATTACGTTATATTATAAGGTATTTTCAATGATGCACTGCATATTACGTTATATTATAAGGTATTTTCAATGATACACTACAAATTACGTTATATGAGAAGGTATTTTCATCGATACACTACAAATTACGATATATTATAAGGTATTTTCAATGATACACTGCATATTACGTTATATTATAAGGTATTTTCAATGATACACTGCATATTACGTTATATTATAAGGTATTTTCAATGATACACTGCATATTACGTTATATTATAAGGTATTTTCAATGATACACTGCATATTTCGTTATATTATAAGGAATTTTCAATGATACACTGCATATTACGTTATATTATAAGGTATTTTCAAAGATACACTGCATATTACGTTATATTATAATGTATTTTCAATGATACACTGCATATTACGTTATATTATAAGGTATTTTCAATGATACACTGCATATTACGTTATATTATAAGGTATTTTCATTGATAGACTAGAATTACCATATATTCTAAGGTATTTTCAATGATGCACTGCATATTACGTTATACTATAAGGTATTTTCAATGATACACTACAAATTACGATATATTATAAGGTATTTTCAATGATACACTGCATATTACGTTATATTATAAGGTATTTTCAATGATACACAGCATATTACGTTATATTATAAGGTATTTTCAATGATACACTGCATATTACGTTATATGGGAAGGTATTTTCAATGATACACTGCATATTACGTTATATTATAAGGTATTTTCAATGATACACAGCATATTACGTTATATTATAAGGTATTTTCAATGATACACTGCATATTACGTTATATGGGAAGGTATTTTCAATGATACACTGCATATTACGTTATATTATAAGGTATTTTCAATGATACACTGCATATTACGTTATATTATGAGGTATTTTCAATGATGCACTGCATATTACGTTATATTATAAGGTATTTTCAATGATACACTACAAATTACGTTATATGAGAAGGTATTTTCATTGATACACTACAAATTACGATATATTATAAGGTATTTTCAATGATACACTGCATATTACGTTATATTATAAGGTATTTTCAATGATACACTGCATATTACGTTATATTATAAGGTATTTTCAATGATGCACTGCATATTACGTTATATTATAAGGTATTTTCAATGATACACTGCATATTTCGTTATATTATAAGGAATTTTCAATGATACACTGCATATTACGTTATATTATAAGGTATTTTCAAAGATACACTGCATATTACGTTATATTATAATGTATTTTCAATGATACACTGCATATTATGTTATATTATAAGGTATTTTCAATGATACACTGCATATTACGTTATATTATAAGGTATTTTCATTGATAGACTAGAATTACCATATATTCTAAGGTATTTTCAATGATGCACTGCATATTACGTTATACTATAAGGTATTTTCAATGATACACTACAAATTACGATATATTATAAGGTATTTTCAATGATACACTGCATATTACGTTATATTATAAGGTATTTTCAATGATACACAGCATATTACGTTATATTATAAGGTATTTTCAATGATACACTGCATATTACGTTATATGGGAAGGTATTTTCAATGATACACTGCATATTACGTTATATTATAAGGTATTTTCAATGATACACTGCATATTACGTTATATTATGAGGTATTTTCAATGATACACTGCATATTACGTTATATTATAATGTATTTTCAATGATACACTGCATATTACGTTATATTATAAGGTATTTTCAATGATAAACTACTACGTATTATAAGGTATTTTCAATGATACACAGCATATTACGTTATATTATAAGGTATTTTCAATGATACACTGCATATTACGTTATATGGGAAGGTATTTTCAATGATACACTGCATATTACGTTTTATTATAAGCTATTTTCAATGATACATTGCATATTACGTTATATTATAAGGTATTTTCAATGATAAACTACTATATATTACAAGGTAGTTTCAATGATACACTACAAATTACCATATATTCTAAGGTATTTTCAATGATACACTGCATATTACGTTATATTATAAGGTATTTTCAATGATACACTGCATATTACGTTATATTATAAGGTATTTTCAATGATACACTACAAATTACGTTATATGAGAAGGTATTTTCATCGATACACTACAAATTACGATATATTATAAGGTATTTTCAATGATACACTGCATATTACGTTATATTATAAGGTATTTTCAATGATAAACTACTACGTATTATAAGGTATTTTCAATGATACACAGCATATTACGTTATATTATAAGGTATTTTCAATGATACACTGCATATTACGTTATATTATAAGGAATTTTCAATGATACACTGCATATTACGTTATATTATAAGGTATTTTCAAAGATACACTGCATATTACGTTATATTATAAGGTATTTTCAATGATACACTGCATATTACGTTATATTATAAGGAATTTTCAATGATACACTGCATATTACGTTATATTATAAGGTATTTTCAAAGATACACTGCATATTACGTTATATTATAATGTATTTTCAATGATACACTGCATATTACGTTATATTATAAGGTATTTTCAATGATACACTGCATATTACGTTATATTATAAGGTATTTTCATTGATAGACTAGAATTACCATATATTCTAAGGTATTTTCAATGATGCACTGCATATTACGTTATACTATAAGGTATTTTCAATGATACACTACAAATTACGATATATTATAAGGTATTTTCAATGATACACTGCATATTACGTTATATTATAAGGTATTTTCAATGATACACAGCATATTACGTTATATTATAAGGTATTTTCAATGATACACTGCATATTACGTTATATGGGAAGGTATTTTCAATGATACACTGCATATTACGTTATATTATAAGGTATTTTCAATGATACACTGCATATTACGTTATATTATAAGGTATTTTCATTTATACACTACAAATTACGATATATTATAAGGTATTTTCAATGATACACTGCATATTACGTTATATTATAAGGTATTTTCAATGATACACTGCATATTACTTTATATTAGAAGGTATTTTCAATGATACACTGCATATTACGTTATATTATAAGGTATTTTCAATGATACACTGCATATTACGTTATATTATAAGGTATTTTCAATGATACACTGCATATTAGTTTATATTATAAGGTATTTTCATTTATACACTACAAATTACGATATATTATAAGGTATTTTCAATGATACACTGCATATTACGTTATATTATAAGGTATTTTCATTGATAGACTAGAATTACCATATATTCTAAGGTATTTTCAATGATACACTGCATATTACGTTATATCATAAGGTATTTTCAATGATACACTGCATATTAAGTCATATTATAAGGTATTTTCAATGATAAACTACTATATATTATTAGGTATTTTCAATGATACACTGCATATTAAGTTATATTATAAGGTATTTCCAATGATAAACTGCTATATATTATAAGGTATTTTCAGTGATACACAGCATATTACGTTATAATATAAGGTATTTTTAATGATAAACTACTATATATTATAAGGTATTTTCAATGATGCACTGCATATTACGTTATACTATAAGGTATTTTCATTAATACACTACAAATTACGATATATTATAAGGTATTTTCAGTGATACACAGCATATTACGTTATAATATAAGGTATTTTTAATGATAAACTACTATATATTATAAGGAATTTTCAATGATGCACTGCATATTACGTTATACTATAAGGTATTTTCAATGATACACTGCATATTACTTTTATACTATAAGGTATTTTCATTGATAGACTAGAATTACCATATATTCTAAGGTATTTTCAATGATACACTGCATATTACGTTATATTATAAGGTATTTTCAATGATACACTGCATATTACGTTATATTATAAGGTATTTTCAATGATACACTGCATATTACGTTATATTATAAGGTATTTTCAATGATACACTGCATATTACGTTATATCGTAAGGTATTTTCAATGATACACTGCATATTACGTTATATTATAAGGTATTTTCAATGATACACTGCATATTACGTTATATTATAAGGTATTTTCAATGATACACTGCATATTACGTTATATTAGAAGGTATTTTCAATGATACACTGCATATTACGTTATATTATAAGGTATTTTCAATGATACACTACAAATTACGATATATTATAAGGTATTTTCAATGATACACTGCATATTACGTTATATTATAAGGTATTTTCATTAATACACTACAAATTACGATATATTATAAGGTATTTTCAGTGATACACAGCATATTACGTTATAATATAAGGTATTTTTAATGATAAACTACTATATATTATAAGGTATTTTCAATGATGCACTGCATATTACGTTATACTATAAGGTATTTTCAATGATACACTGCATATTACGTTATACTATAAGGTATTTTCATTGATAGACTAGAATTACCATATATTCTAAGGTATTTTCAATGATACACTGCATATTACGTTATATTATAAGGTATTTTCAATGATACACTGCATATTACGTTATATTATAAGGAATTTTCAATGATACACTGCATATTACGTTATGATATAAGGTATTTTCAATGATACACTGCATATTACGTTATATCATAAGGTATTTTCAATGATACACTGCATATTACGTTATATTATAAGGTTTTATCGTTGATAGACTGCATATTACGATACATTATAAGGTATTTTCAATAACAAACTACGATATATTATAAGGTATTTTCAATGATACACTGCATATTACGTTATATCGTAAGGTATTTTCAATGATACACTGCATATTACGTTATATTATAAGGTATTTTCAATGATACACTGCATATTACGATATGATATAAGGTATTTTCAATGATACACTGCATATTACGTTATATCATAAGGTATTTTCAATGATACACTGCATATTAAGTCATATTATAAGGTATTTTCAATGATAAACTACTATATATTATTAGGTATTTTCAATGATACACTGCATATTAAGTTATATTATAAGGTATTTTCAATGATACACTGCATATTACGATATGATATAAGGTATTTTTAATGATAAACTACTATATATTATAAGGTATTTTCAATGATGCACTGCATATTACGTTATACTATAAGGTATTTTCATTTATACACTACAAATTACGATATATTATAAGGTATTTTCAATGATACACTGCATATTACGTTATATTATAAGGTATTTTCAATGATACACTGCATATTACGTTATATTAGAAGGTATTTTCAATGATACACTGCATATTACGTTATATTATAAGGTATTTTCAATGATACACTGCATATTACGTTATATGGGAAGGTATTTTCAATGATACACTGCATATTACGTTTTATTATAAGCTATTTTCAATGATACATTGCATATTACGTTATATTATAAGGTATTTTCAATGATAAACTACTATATATTACAAGGTAGTTTCAATGATACACTACAAATTACCATATATTCTAAGGTATTTTCAATGATACACCTGCATATTACGTTATATTATAAGGTATTTTCAATGATACACTGCATAATATAAGGTATTTTCAATGATACACTACAAATTACGTTATATGAGAAGGTATTTTCATCGATACACTACAAATTACGATATATTATAAGGTATTTTCAATGATACACTGCATATTACGTTATATTATAAGGTATTTTCAATGATAAACTACTACGTATTATAAGGTATTTTCAATGATACACAGCATATTACGTTATATTATAAGGTATTTTCAATGATACACTGCATATTTCGTTATATTATAAGGTATTTTCAATGATACACTGCATATTACGTTATATTATAAGGTATTTTCAAAGATACACTGCATATTTACGTTATATTATAAGGTATTTTCATTGATACACTGCATATTTCGTTATATTATAAGGAATTTTCAATGATACACTGCATATTACGTTATATTATAAGGTATTTTCAAAGATACACTGCATATTACGTTATATTATAATGTATTTTCAATGATACACTGCATATTATGTTATATTATAAGGTATTTTCAATGATACACTGCATATTACGTTATATTATAAGGTATTTTCATTGATAGACTAGAATTACCATATATTCTAAGGTATTTTCAATGATGCACTGCATATTACGTTATACTATAAGGTATTTTCAATGATACACTACAAATTACGATATATTATAAGGTATTTTCAATGATACACTGCATATTACGTTATATTATAAGGTATTTTCAATGATACACAGCATATTACGTTATATTATAAGGTATTTTCAATGATACACTGCATATTACGTTATATGGGAAGGTATTTTCAATGATACACTGCATATTACGTTATATTATAAGGTATTTTCAATGATACACTGCATATTACGTTATATTATAAGGTATTTTCATTTATACACTACAAATTACGATATATTATAAGGTATTTTCAATGATACACTGCATATTACGTTATATTATAAGGTATTTTCAATGATACACTGCATATTACGTTATATTAGAAGGTATTTTCAATGATACACTGCATATTACGTTATATTATAAGGTATTTTCAATGATACACTGCATATTACGTTATATTATAAGGTATTTTCAATGATACACTGCATATTACGTTATATTATAAGGTATTTTCATTTATACACTACAAATTACGATATATTATAAGGTATTTTCAATGATACACTGCATATTACGTTATATTATAAGGTATTTTCATTGATAGACTAGAATTACCATATATTCTAAGGTATTTTCAATGATACACTGCATATTACGTTATATCATAAGGTATTTTCAATGATACACTGCATATTAAGTCATATTATAAGGTATTTTCAATGATAAACTACTATATATTATTAGGTATTTTCAATGATACACTGCATATTAAGTTATATTATAAGGTATTTTCAATGATAAACTACTATATATTATAAGGTATTTTCAGTGATACACAGCATATTACGTTATAATATAAGGTATTTTTAATGATAAACTACTATATATTATAAGGTATTTTCAATGATGCACTGCATATTACGTTATACTATAAGGTATTTTCATTAATACACTACAAATTACGATATATTATAAGGTATTTTCAGTGATACACAGCATATTACGTATAATATAAGGTATTTTTAATGATAAACTACTATATATTATAAGGAATTTTCAATGATGCACTGCATATTACGTTATACTATAAGGTATTTTCAATGATACACTGCATATTACGTTATACTATAAGGTATTTTCATTGATAGACTAGAATTACCATATATTCTAAGGTATTTTCAATGATACACTGCATATTACGTTATATTATAAGGTATTTTCAATGATACACTGCATATTACGTTATATTATAAGGAATTTTCAATGATACACTGCATATTACGTTATATTATAAGGTATTTTCAATGATACACTGCATATTACGTTATATCGTAAGGTATTTTCAATGATACACTGCATATTACGTTATATTATAAGGTATTTTCAATGATACACTGCATATTACGTTATATTATAAGGTATTTTCAATGATACACTGCATATTACGTTATATTAGAAGGTATTTTCAATGATACACTGCATATTACGTTATATTATAAGGTATTTTCAATGATACACTACAAATTACGATATATTATAAGGTATTTTCAATGATACACTGCATATTACGTTATATTATAAGGTATTTTCATTAATACACTACAAATTACGATATATTATAAGGTATTTTCAGTGATACACAGCATATTACGTTATAATATAAGGTATTTTTAATGATAAACTACTATATATTATAAGGTATTTTCAATGATACACTGCATATTACGTTATATTATAAGGTATTTTCAATGATACACTGCATATTACGTTATACTATAAGGTATTTTCATTGATAGACTAGAATTACCATATATTCTAAGGTATTTTCAATGATACACTGCATATTACGTTATATTATAAGGTATTTTCAATGATACACTGCATATTACGTTATATTATAAGGTATTTTCAATGATACACTGCATATTACGTTATGATATAAGGTATTTTCAATGATACACTGCATATTACGTTATATCATAAGGTATTTTCAATGATACACTGCATATTACGTTATATTATAAGGTTTTATCGTTGATAGACTGCATATTACGATACATTATAAGGTATTTTCAATGATACACTGCATATTACGTTATATCGTAAGGTATTTTCAATGATACACTGCATATTACGTTATATTATAAGGTATTTTCAATGATACACTGCATATTACGATATGATATAAGGTATTTTCAATGATACACTGCATATTACGTTATATCATAAGGTATTTTCAATGATACACTGCATATTAAGTCATATTATAAGGTATTTTCAATGATAAACTACTATATATTATTAGGTATTTTCAATGATACACTGCATATTAAGTTATATTATAAGGTATTTTCAATGATACACTGCATATTACGATATGATATAAGGTATTTTTAATGATAAACTACTATATATTATAAGGTATTTTCAATGATGCACTGCATATTACGTTATACTATAAGGTATTTTCATTAATACACTACAAATTACGATATATTATAAGGTATTTTCAGTGATACACAGCATATTACGTTATAATATAAGGTATTTTTAATGATAAACTACTATATATTATAAGGAATTTTCAATGATGCACTGCATATTACGTTATACTATAAGGTATTTTCAATGATACACTGCATATTACGTTATACTATAAGGTATTTTCATTGATAGACTAGAATTACCATATATTCTAAGGTATTTTCAATGATACACTGCATATTACGTTATATTATAAGGTATTTTCAATGATACACTGCATATTACGTTATATTATAAGGTATTTTCAATGATACACTGCATATTACGTTATATTATAAGGTATTTTCAATGATACACTGCATATTACGTTATATCGTAAGGTATTTTCAATGATACACTGCATATTACGTTATATTATAAGGTATTTTCAATGATACACTGCATATTACGTTATATTATAAGGTATTTTCAATGATACACTGCATATTACGTTATATTAGAAGGTATTTTCAATGATACACTGCATATTACGTTATATTATAAGGTATTTTCAATGATACACTACAAATTACGATATATTATAAGGTATTTTCAATGATACACTGCATATTACGTTATATTATAAGGTATTTTCATTAATACACTACAAATTACGATATATTATAAGGTATTTTCAGTGATACACAGCATATTACGTTATAATATAAGGTATTTTTAATGATAAACTACTATATATTATAAGGTATTTTCAATGATGCACTGCATATTACGTTATATTATAAGGTATTTTCAATGATACACTGCATATTACGTTATACTATAAGGTATTTTCATTGATAGACTAGAATTACCATATATTCTAAGGTATTTTCAATGATACACTGCATATTACGTTATATTATAAGGTATTTTCAATGATACACTGCATATTACGTTATATTATAAGGTATTTTCAATGATACACTGCATATTACGTTATGATATAAGGTATTTTCAATGATACACTGCATATTACGTTATATCATAAGGTATTTTCAATGATACACTGCATATTACGTTATATTATAAGGTATTTTCATTAATACACTACAAATTACGATATATTATAAGGTATTTTCAGTGATACACAGCATATTACGTTATAATATAAGGTATTTTCAATGATAAACTACTATATATTATAAGGTATTTTCAATGATGCACTGCATATTACGTTATACTATAAGGTATTTTCAATGATACACTGCATATTACGTTATATTATAAGGTATTTTCAATGATACACTGCATATTACGTTATATTATAAGGAATTTTCAATGATACACTGCATATTACGTTATATTATAAGGTATTTTCAATGATACACTGCATATTACGTTATATCGTAAGGTATTTTCAATGATACACTGCATATTACGTTATATTATAAGGTATTTTCAATGATACACTGCATATTACGTTATATTATAAGGTATTTTCAATGATACACTGCATATTACGTTATATTAGAAGGTATTTTCAATGATACACTGCATATTACGTTATATTATAAGGTATTTTCAATGATACACTACAAATTACGATATATTATAAGGTATTTTCAATGATACACTGCATATTACGTTATATTATAAGGTATTTTCATTAATACACTACAAATTACGATATATTATAAGGTATTTTCAGTGATACACAGCATATTACGTTATAATATAAGGTATTTTTAATGATAAACTACTATATATTATAAGGTATTTTCAATGATACACTGCATATTACGTTATATTATAAGGTATTTTCAATGATACACTGCATATTACGTTATACTATAAGGTATTTTCATTGATAGACTAGAATTACCATATATTCTAAGGTATTTTCAATGATACACTGCATATTACGTTATATTATAAGGTATTTTCAATGATACACTGCATATTACGTTATATTATAAGGTATTTTCAATGATACACTGCATATTACGTTATGATATAAGGTATTTTCAATGATACACTGCATATTACGTTATATCATAAGGTATTTTCAATGATACACTGCATATTACGTTATATTATAAGGTATTTTCATTAATACACTACAAATTACGATATATTATAAGGTATTTTCAGTGATACACAGCATATTACGTTATAATATAAGGTATTTTTAATGATAAACTACTATATATTATAAGGTATTTTCAATGATGCACTGCATATTACGTTATACTATAAGGTATTTTCAATGATACACTGCATATTACGTTATATTATAAGGTATTTTCAATGATACACTGCATATTACGTTATATTATAAGGTATTTTCAATGATACACTGCATATTACGTTATATTATAAGGTATTTTCAATGATACACTGCATATTACGTTATATCGTAAGGTATTTTCAATGATACACTGCATATTACGTTATATTATAAGGTATTTTCAATGATACACTGCATATTACGTTATATTATAAGGTATTTTCAATGATACACTGCATATTACGTTATATTAGAAGGTATTTTCAATGATACACTGCATATTACGTTATATTATAAGGTATTTTCAATGATACACTACAAATTACGTTATATTATAAGGTATTTTCAATGATACACTGCATATTACGTTATATTATAAGGTATTTTCATTAATACACTACAAATTACGATATATTATAAGGTATTTTCAGTGATACACAGCATATTACGTTATAATATAAGGTATTTTTAATGATAAACTACTATATATTATAAGGTATTTTCAATGATGCACTGCATATTACGTTATACTATAAGGTATTTTCAATGATACACTGCATATTACGTTATACTATAAGGTATTTTCATTGATAGACTAGAATTACCATATATTCTAAGGTATTTTCAATGATACACTGCATATTACGTTATATTATAAGGTATTTTCAATGATACACTGCATATTACGTTATATTATAAGGAATTTTCAATGATACACTGCATATTACGTTATGATATAAGGTATTTTCAATGATACACTGCATATTACGTTATATCATAAGGTATTTTCAATGATACACTGCATATTACGTTATATTATAAGGTTTTATCGTTGATAGACTGCATATTACGATACATTATAAGGTATTTTCAACAATAAACTACGATATATTATAAGGTATTTTCAATGATACACTGCATATTACGTTATATCGTAAGGTATTTTCAATGATACACTGCATATTACGTTATATTATAAGGTATTTTCAATGATACACTGCATATTACGATATGATATAAGGTATTTTCAATGATACACTGCATATTACGTTATATCATAAGGTATTTTCAATGATACACTGCATATTAAGTCATATTATAAGGTATTTTCAATGATAAACTACTATATATTATTAGGTATTTTCAATGATACACTGCATATTAAGTTATATTATAAGGTATTTCCAATGATAAACTGCTATATATTATAAGGTATTTTCAATGATACACAGCATATTACGTTATATTAAAAGGTATTTTCAATGATACACTACAAATTACGATATATTATAAGGTATTTTCAATGATACACTGCATATTACGTTATATTATAAGGTATTTTCATTAATACACTACAAATTACGATATATTATAAGGTATTTTCAGTGATACACAGCATATTACGTTATATTATAAGGTATTTTCAATGATACACTGCATATTACGTTATATTATAAGGTATTTTCAATGATACACTGCATATTACGTTATATTATAAGGTATTTTCATTTATACACTACAAATTACGATATATTATAAGGTATTTTCAATGATACACTGCATATTACGTTATATTATAAGGTATTTTCAATGATACACTGCATATTACGTTATATTAGAAGGTATTTTCAATGATACACTGCATATTACGTTATATTATAAGGTATTTTCAATGATACACTGCATATTACGTTATATTATAAGGTATTTTCAATGATACACTGCATATTACGTTATATTATAAGGTATTTTCATTTATACACTACAAATTACGATATATTATAAGGTATTTTCAATGATACACTGCATATTACGTTATATTATAAGGTATTTTCATTGATAGACTAGAATTACCATATATTCTAAGGTATTTTCAATGATACACTGCATATTACGTTATATCATAAGGTATTTTCAATGATACACTGCATATTACGTTATATTATAAGGTATTTTCAATGATACACTGCATATTACGTTATATTAGAAGGTATTTTCAATGATACACTGCATATTACGTTATATTATAAGGTATTTTCAATGATACACTGCATATTACGTTATATTATAAGGTATTTTCAATGATACACTGCATATTACGTTATATTATAAGGTATTTTCATTTATACACTACAAATTACGATATATTATAAGGTATTTTCAATGATACACTGCATATTACGTTATATTATAAGGTATTTTCATTGATAGACTAGAATTACCATATATTCTAAGGTATTTTCAATGATACACTGCATATTACGTTATATCATAAGGTATTTTCAATGATACACTGCATATTAAGTCATATTATAAGGTATTTTCAATGATAAACTACTATATATTATTAAGTATTTTCAATGATACACTGCATATTAAGTTATATTATAAGGTATTTCCAATGATAAACTGCTATATATTATAAGGTATTTTCAATGATACACAGCATATTACGTTATATTAAAAGGTATTTTCAATGATACACTACAAATTACGATATATTATAAGGTATTTTCAATGATACACTGCATATTACGTTATATTATAAGGTATTTTCATTAATACACTACAAATTACGATATATTATAAGGTATTTTCAGTGATACACAGCATATTACGTTATATTATAAGGTATTTTCATTAATACACTACAAATTACGATATATTATAAGGTATTTTCAGTGATACACAGCATATTACGTTATAATATAAGGTATTTTTAATGATAAACTACTATATATTATAAGGTATTTTCAATGATGCACTGCATATTACGTTATACTATAAGGAATTTTCAATGATACACTGCATATTACGTTATATTATAAGGTATTTTCAATGATACAGTGCATATTACGTTATATTATAAGGTATTTTCAATGATAAACTACTATATATTATAAGGTATTTTCAATGATACACTGCATATTACCTTATAATATAACGTATTTTCAATGATACACTACAAACTACGATATATTATAAGGTATTTTCAATGATACACTGCATATTACGTTATATCATAAGGTATTTTCAATGATACACTGCATATTAAGTTATATTATAAGGTATTCTCAATGATAAAGTGCTATATATTATAAGGTATTTTCATTGATAGACTAGAATTACCATATATTCTAAGGTATTTTCAATGATACACTGCATATTACGTTATATTATAAGGTATTTTCAATGATACACTGCATATTACGTTATATTATAAGGTATTTTCAATGATACACTGCATATTACGTTATATTATAAGGTATTTTCAATGATACACTGCATATTACGTTATATTATAAGGTATTTTCAATGATAAACTACTATATATTATAAGGTATTTTCAATGATACACTGCATATTACGTTATACTATAACGTATTTTCAATGATACACTACAAACTACGATATATTATAAGGTATTTTCAATGATACACTGCATATTACGTTATATTATAAGGTATTTTCAATGATACACAGCATATTACGTTATATTATAAGGTATTTTCAATGATACACTGTATATTACGTTATATTATAAGGTACTTTCAATGATACACTGCATATTACATTATTTTATAATGTATTTTCAATGATTCACTACATATAACGTTATACTATAAGGTATTTTCAATGATACACAGCATATTACGTTATATTATAAGGTATTTTCAATGATACACTGCATATTACGTTATATTATAAGGAATTTTCAATGATACACTGCATATTACGTTATGATATAAGGTATTTTCAATGATACACTGCATATTACGTTATATCATAAGGTATTTTCAATGATACACTGCATATTACGTTATATTATAAGGTTTTATCGTTGATAGACTGCATATTACGATACATTATAAGGTATTTTCAACAATAAACTACGATATATTATAAGGTATTTTCAATGATACACTGCATATTACGTTATATCGTAAGGTATTTTCAATGATACACTGCGTATTACGTTATATTATAAGGTATTTTCAATGATACACTGCATATTACGATATGATATAAGGTATTTTCAATGATACACTGCATATTACGTTATATCGTAAGGTATTTTCAATGATACACTGCATATTACGTTATATTATAAGGTATTTTCAATGATACACTGCATATTACGTTATATTATAAGGTATTTTCAATGATACACTGCATATTACGTTATATTAGAAGGTATTTTCAATGATACACTGCATATTACGTTATATTATAAGGTATTTTCAATGATACACTGCATATTACGTTATATTATAAGGTATTTTCAATGATACACTGCATATTACGTTATATTATAAGGTATTTTCATTTATACACTACAAATTACGATATATTATAAGGTATTTTCAATGATACACTGCATATTACGTTATATTATAAGGTATTTTCATTGATAGACTAGAATTACCATATATTCTAAGGTATTTTCAATGATACACTGCATATTACGTTATATCATAAGATATTTTCAATGATACACTGCATATTAAGTCATATTATAAGGTATTTTCAATGATAAACTACTATATATTATTAGGTATTTTCAATGATACACTGCATATTAAGTTATATTATAAGGTATTTCCAATGATAAACTGCTATATATTATAAGGTATTTTCAATGATACACAGCATATTACGTTATATTAAAAGGTATTTTCAATGATACACTACAAATTACGATATATTATAAGGTATTTTCAATGATACACTGCATATTACGTTATATTATAAGGTATTTTCATTAATACACTACAAATTACGATATATTATAAGGTATTTTCAGTGATACACAGCATATTACGTTATAATATAAGGTATTTTTAATGATAAACTACTATATATTATAAGGTATTTTCAATGATGCACTGCATATTACGTTATACTATAAGGTATTTTCAATGATACACTGCATATTACGTTATACTATAAGGTATTTTCATTGATAGACTAGAATTACCATATATTCTAAGGTATTTTCAATGATACACTGCATATTACGTTATATTATAAGGTATTTTCAATGATAAACTACTATATATTATAAGGTATTTTCAATGATACACTGCATATTACGTTATACTATAACGTATTTTCAATGATACACTACAAACTACGATATATTATAAGGTATTTTCAATGATACCCTGCATATTACGTTATATTATAAGGTATTTTCAATGATACACTGCATATTACGTTATATTATAAGGTATTTTCAATGATAAACTGCTATATATTATAAGGTATTTTCATTGATAGACTAGAATTACCATATATTCTATGGTATTTTCAATGATACACTGCATATTACGTTATATTATAAGGTATTTTCAATGATACAGTGCATATTACGTTATATTATAAGGTATTTTCAATGATAAACTACTATATATTATAAGGTATTTTCAATGATACACTGCATATTACGTTATACTATAACGTATTTTCAATGATACACTACAAACTACGATATATTATAAGGTATTTTCAATGATACACTGCATATTACGTTATATCATAAGGTATTTTCAATGATACACTGCATATTAAGTTATATTATAAGGTATTCTCAATGATAAAGTGCTATATATTATAAGGTATTTTCATTGATAGACTAGAATTACCATATATTCTAAGGTATTTTCAATGATACACTGCATATTACGTTATATTATAAGGTATTTTCAATGATACACTGCATATTACGTTATATTATAAGGTATTTTCAATGATACACTGCATATTACGTTATATTATAAGGTATTTTCAATGATACACTGCATATTACGTTATATTATAAGGTATTTTCAATGATAAACTACTATATATTATAAGGTATTTTCAATGATACACTGCATATTACGTTATACTATAACGTATTTTCAATGATACACTACAAACTACGATATATTATAAGGTATTTTCAATGATACCCTGCATATTACGTTATATTATAAGGTATTTTCAATGATACACTGCATATTACGTTATATTATAAGGTATTTTCAATGATACACTGCATATTACGTTATATTATAAGGTACTTTCAATGATACACTGCATATTACATTATTTTATAATGTATTTTCAATGATTCACTACATATAACGTTATACTATAAGGTATTTTCAATGATACACAGCATATTACGTTATATTATAAGGTATTTTCAATGATACACTGCATATTACGTTATATTATAAGGAATTTTCAATGATACACTGCATATTACGTTATGATATAAGGTATTTTCAATGATACACTGCATATTACGTTATATCATAAGGTATTTTCAATGATACACTGCATATTACGTTATATTATAAGGTTTTATCGTTGATAGACTGCATATTACGATACATTATAAGGTATTTTCAACAATAAACTACGATATATTATAAGGTATTTTCAATGATACACTGCATATTACGTTATATCGTAAGGTATTTTCAATGATACACTGCGTATTACGTTATATTATAAGGTATTTTCAATGATACACTGCATATTACGATATGATATAAGGTATTTTCAATGATACACTGCATATTACGTTATATCGTAAGGTATTTTCAATGATACACTGCATATTACGTTATATTATAAGGTATTTTCAATGATACACTGCATATTACGTTATATTATAAGGTATTTTCAATGATACACTGCATATTACGTTATATTAGAAGGTATTTTCAATGATACACTGCATATTACGTTATATTATAAGGTATTTTCAATGATACACTGCATATTACGTTATATTATAAGGTATTTTCAATGATACACTGCATATTACGTTATATTATAAGGTATTTTCATTTATACACTACAAATTACGATATATTATAAGGTATTTTCAATGATACACTGCATATTACGTTATATTATAAGGTATTTTCATTGATAGACTAGAATTACCATATATTCTAAGGTATTTTCAATGATACACTGCATATTACGTTATATCATAAGATATTTTCAATGATACACTGCATATTAAGTCATATTATAAGGTATTTTCAATGATAAACTACTATATATTATTAGGTATTTTCAATGATACACTGCATATTAAGTTATATTATAAGGTATTTCCAATGATAAACTGCTATATATTATAAGGTATTTTCAATGATACACAGCATATTACGTTATATTAAAAGGTATTTTCAATGATACACTACAAATTACGATATATTATAAGGTATTTTCAATGATACACTGCATATTACGTTATATTATAAGGTATTTTCATTAATACACTACAAATTACGATATATTATAAGGTATTTTCAGTGATACACAGCATATTACGTTATAATATAAGGTATTTTTAATGATAAACTACTATATATTATAAGGTATTTTCAATGATGCACTGCATATTACGTTATACTATAAGGTATTTTCAATGATACACTGCATATTACGTTATACTATAAGGTATTTTCATTGATAGACTAGAATTACCATATATTCTAAGGTATTTTCAATGATACACTGCATATTACGTTATATTATAAGGTATTTTCAATGATAAACTACTATATATTATAAGGTATTTTCAATGATACACTGCATATTACGTTATACTATAAGGTATTTTCAATGATACACTACAAATTACGATATATTATAAGGTATTTTCAATGATACCCTGCATATTACGTTATATTATAAGGTATTTTCAATGATACACTGCATATTACGTTATATTATAAGGTATTTTCAATGATAAACTGCTATATATTATAAGGTATTTTCATTGATAGACTAGAATTACCATATATTCTATGGTATTTTCAATGATACACTGCATATTACGTTATATTATAAGGTATTTTCAATGATACACTGCATATTACGTTATATTATAAGGTATTTTCAATGATACACTGCATATTACGTTATATTATAAGGTATTTTCAATGATAAACTACTATATATTATAAGGTATTTTCAATGATACACTGCATATTACGTTATACTATAACGTATTTTCAATGATACACTACAAATTACGATATATTATAAGGTATTTTCAATGATACCCTGCATATTACGTTATATTATAAGGTATTTTCAATGATACACAGCATATTACGTTATATTATAAGGTATTTTCAATGATACACTGCATATTACGTTATATTATAAGGTACTTTCAATGATACACTGCATATTACATTATTTTATAATGTATTTTCAATGATTCACTACATATAACGTTATACTATAAGGTATTTTCAATGATACACAGCAAATTACGATATTTTATAACTTATTTTCAATGATACACTGCATATTACGTTATATTATAAGGTATTTTCTTTGATACACTACAAATTACGATATATTATAAGGTATTTTCAATGATACACTGCATATTACGTTATATTATAAGGTATTTTCATTGATAGACTAGAATTACCATATATTCTAAGGTATTTTCAATGATACACTGCATATTACGTTATATTATAAGGTTTTATCGTTGATAGACTGCATATTACGATACATTATAAGGTATTTTCAACAATAAACTACGATATATTATAAGGTATTTTCAATGATACACTGCATATTACGTTATATCGTAAGGTATTTTCAATGATACACTGCATATTACGTTATATTATAAGGTATTTTCAATGATACACTGCATATTACGATATGATATAAGGTATTTTCAATGATACACTGCATATTACGTTATATCGTAAGGTATTTTCAATGATACACTGCATATTACGTTATATTATAAGGTATTTTCAATGATACACTGCATATTACGTTATATTATAAGGTATTTTCAATGATACACTGCATATTACGTTATATTAGAAGGTATTTTCAATGATACACTGCATATTACGTTATATTATAAGGTATTTTCAATGATACACTGCATATTACGATATGATATAAGGTATTTTCAATGATACACTGCATATTACGTTATATCGTAAGGTATTTTCAATGATACACTGCATATTACGTTATATTATAAGGTATTTTCAATGATACACTGCATATTACGTTATATTATAAGGTATTTTCAATGATACACTGCATATTACGATATATTAGAAGGTATTTTCAATGATACACTGCATATTACGTTATATTATAAGGTATTTTCAATGATACACTGCATATTACGTTATATTATAAGGTATTTTCATTGATAGACTAGAATTACCATATATTCTAAGGTATTTTCAATGATACACTGCATATTACGTTATATCATAAGGTATTTTCAATGATACACTGCATATTAAGTCATATTATAAGGTATTTTCAATGATAAACTACTATATATTATTAGGTATTTTCAATGATACACTGCATATTAAGTTATATTATAAGGTATTTTCATTGATAGACTAGAATTACCATATATTCTAAGGTATTTTCAATGATACACTGCATATTACGTTATATCAGAAGGTATTTTCAATGATACACTGCATATTAAGTCATATTATAAGGTATTTTCAATTATAAACTACTATATATTATTAGGTATTTTCAATGATACACTGCATATTACGTTATACTATAAGGTATTTTCATTGATAGACTAGAATTACCATATATTCTAAGGTATTTTCAATGATACACTGCATATTACGTTATATTATAAGGTATTTTCAATGATACACTGTATATTACGTTATATTATAAGGAATTTTCAATGATACACTGCATATTACGTTATATTATAAGGTATTTTCAATGATACACTGCATATTACGTTATATTATTAGGTATTTTCAATGATAAACTACTATATATTATAAGGTATTTTCAATGATACACTGCATATTACGTTATACTATAACGTATTTTCAATGATACACTACAAACTACGATATATTATAAGGTATTTTCAATGATACCCTGCATATTACGTTATATTATAAGGTATTTTCAATGATACACAGCATATTACGTTATATTATAAGGTATTTTCAATGATAAACTACTACGTATTATAAGGTATTTTCAATGATACACTGCATATTACGTTATAATGTAAGGTATTTTCATTGATACACTACAAATTACGTTATATCATAAGGTATTTTCAATGATACACTGCATATTACGTTATATTATAAGGTATTTTCAAAGATACACTACAAATAACGATATATTATAAGGTATTTTCAATGATACACTGCATATTACGTTATATCATAAGGTATTTTCATTGATAGACTAGAATTACCATATATTCTAAGGTATTTTCAATGATACACTGCATATTACGTTATATCATAAGGTATTTTCAATGATACACTGCATATTAAGTCATATTATAAGGTATTTTCAATGATAAACTACTATATATTATTAGGTATTTTCAATGATACACTGCATATTAAGTTATATTATAAGGTATTTTCATTGATAGACTAGAATTACCATATATTCTAAGGTATTTTCAATGATACACTGCATATTACGTTATATCATAAGGTATTTTCAATGATACACTGCATATTAAGTCATATTATAAGGTATTTTCAATGATAAACTACTATATATTATTAGGTATTTTCAATGATACACTGCATATTAAGTTATATTATAAGGTATTTCCAATGATAAACTGCTATATATTATAAGGTATTTTCAATGATACACAGCATATTACGTTATATTATAAGGTATTTTCAATGATACACTACAAATTACGATATATTATAAGGTATTTTCAATGATACACTGCATATTACGTTATATTATAAGGTATTTTCATTAATACACTACAAATTACGATATATTATAAGGTATTTTCAGTGATACACAGCATATTACGTTATAATATAAGGTATTTTTAATGATAAACTACTATATATTATAAGGTATTTTCAATGATGCACTGCATATTACGTTATACTATAAGGTATTTTCAATGATACACTGCATATTAAGTTATATTATAAGGTATTTTCATTGATAGACTAGAATTACCATATATTCTAAGGTATTTTCAATGATACACTGCATATTACGTTATATCATAAGGTATTTTCAATGATACACTGCATATTAAGTCATATTATAAGGTATTTTCAATGATAAACTACTATATATTATTAGGTATTTTCAATGATACACTGCATATTAAGTTATATTATAAGGTATTTCCAATGATAAACTGCTATATATTATAAGGTATTTTCAATGATACACAGCATATTACGTTATATTAAAAGGTATTTTCAATGATACACTACAAATTACGATATATTATAAGGTATTTTCAATGATACACTGCATATTACGTTATATTATAAGGTATTTTCATTAATACACTACAAATTACGATATATTATAAGGTATTTTCAGTGATACACAGCATATTACGTTATAATATAAGGTATTTTTAATGATAAACTACTATATATTATAAGGTATTTTCAATGATGCACTGCATATTACGTTATACTATAAGGTATTTTCAATGATACACTGCATATTACGTTATACTATAAGGTATTTTCATTGATAGACTAGAATTACCATATATTCTAAGGTATTTTCAATGATACACTGCATATTACGTTATATTATAAGGTATTTTCAATGATACACTGTATATTACGTTATATTATAAGGAATTTTCAATGATACACTGCATATTACGTTATATTATAAGGTATTTTCAATGATACACTGCATATTACGTTATATTATAAGGTATTTTCAATGATAAACTACTATATATTATAAGGTATTTTCAATGATACACTGCATATTACGTTATACTATAACGTATTTTCAATGATACACTACAAACTACGATATATTATAAGGTATTTTCAATGATACCCTGCATATTACGTTATATTATAAGGTATTTTCAATGATACACAGCATATTACGTTATATTATAAGGTATTTTCAATGATAAACTACTACGTATTATAAGGTATTTTCAATGATACACTGCATATTACGTTATAATGTAAGGTATTTTCATTGATACACTGCAAATTACGTTATATCATAAGGTATTTTCAATGATACACTGCATATTACGTTATATTATAAGGTATTTTCAAAGATACACTACAAATAACGATATATTATAAGGTATTTTCAATGATACACTGCATATTACGTTATATTATAAGGTATTTTCAATGATAAACTACTATATATTATAAGGTATTTTCAATGATACACTGCATATTACGTTATACTATAACGTATTTTCAATGATACACTACAAACTACGATATATTATAAGGTATTTTCAATGATACCCTGCATATTACGTTATATTATAAGGTATTTTCATTAATACACTACAAATTACGATATATTATAAGGTATTTTCAGTGATACACAGCATATTACGTTATAATATAAGGTATTTTTAATGATAAACTACTATATATTATAAGGTATTTTCAATGATGCACTGCATATTACGTTATACTATAAGGTATTTTCAATGATACACTGCATATTACGTTATACTATAAGGTATTTTCATTGATAGACTAGAATTACCATATATTCTAAGGTATTTTCAATGATACACTGCATATTACGTTATATTATAAGGTATTTTCAATGATACACTGTATATTACGTTATATTATAAGGAATTTTCAATGATACACTGCATATTACGTTATATTATAAGGTATTTTCAATGATACACTGCATATTACGTTATATTATAAGGTATTTTCAATGATAAACTACTATATATTACGTTATACTATAACGTATTTTCAATGATACACTACAAACTACGATATATTATAAGGTATTTTCAATGATACCCTGCATATTACGTTATATTATAAGGTATTTTCAATGATACACAGCATATTACGTTATATTATAAGGTATTTTCAATGATAAACTACTACGTATTATAAGGTATTTTCAATGATACACTGCATATTACGTTATAATGTAAGGTATTTTCATTGATACACTACAAATTACGTTATATCATAAGGTATTTTCAATGATACACTGCATATTACGTTATATTATAAGGTATTTTCAAAGATACACTACAAATAACGATATATTATAAGGTATTTTCAATGATACACTGCATATTACGTTATATTATAAGGTATTTTCATTGATAGACTAGAATTACCATATATTCTAAGGTATTTTCAATGATACACTGCATATTACGTTATATCATAGGGTATTTTCAATGATACACTGCATATTAAGTCATATTATAAGGTATTTTCAATGATAAACTACTATATATTATTAGGTATTTTCAATGATACACTGCATATTAAGTTATATTATAAGGTATTTTCATTGATAGACTAGAATTACCATATATTCTAAGGTATTTTCAATGATACACTGCATATTACGTTATATCATAAGGTATTTTCAATGATACACTGCATATTAAGTCATATTATAAGGTATTTTCAATGATAAACTACTATATATTATTAGGTATTTTCAATGATACACTGCATATTAAGTTATATTATAAGGTATTTCCAATGATAAACTGCTATATATTATAAGGTATTTTCAATGATACACAGCATGTTACGTTATATTAAAAGGTATTTTCAATGATACACTACAAATTACGATATATTATAAGGTATTTTCAATGATACACTGCATATTACGTTATATTATAAGGTATTTTCATTAATACACTACAAATTACGATATATTATAAGGTATTTTCAGTGATACACAGCATATTACGTTATAATATAAGGTATTTTTAATGATAAACTACTATATATTATAAGGTGTTTTCAATGATGCACTGCATATTACGTTATACTATAAGGTATTTTCAATGATACACTGCATATTACGTTATACTATAAGGTATTTTCATTGATAGACTAGAATTACCATATATTCTAAGGTATTTTCAATGATACACTGCATATTACGTTATATTATAAGGTATTTTCAATGATACACTGTATATTACATTATATTATAAGGAATTTTCAATGATACACTGCATATTACGTTATATTATAAGGTATTTTCAATGATACACTGCATATTACGTTATATTATAAGGTATTTTCAATGATAAACTACTATATATTATAAGGTATTTTCAATGATACACTGCATATTACGTTATACTATAACGTATTTTCAATGATACACTACAAACTACGATATATTATAAGGTATTTTCAATGATACCCTGCATATTACGTTATATTATAAGGTATTTTCAATGATACACAGCATATTACGTTATATTATAAGGTATTTTCAATGATAAACTACTACGTATTATAAGGTATTTTCAATGATACACTGCATATTACGTTATAATGTAAGGTATTTTCATTGATACACTACAAATTACGTTATATCATAAGGTATTTTCAATGATACACTGCATATTACGTTATATTATAAGGTATTTTCAAAGATACACTACAAATAACGATATATTATAAGGTATTTTCAATGATACACTGCATATTACGTTATATGAGAAGGTATTTTCATTGATACACTACAAATTACGATATATTATAAGTTATCTTCAATGATACACTGCATATTACGTTATATGGGAAGTTATTTTCAATGATACACTGCATATTACGTTATATTATAAGGTATTTTCAGTGATACACTGCATATTACGTTATATGGGAAGGTATTTTCAATGATACACTGCATATTACGTTATATTATAAGGTATTTTCAATGATACACTGCATATTACGTTATATTATAAGGTATTTTCAATGATACACTGCATATTACGTTATATGGGAAGGTATTTTCAATGATACACTGCATATTACGTTATATTATAAGGTATTTTCAATGATACACAGCATATTACGTTATATTATAAGGTATTTTCAATGATACACTGCATATTACGTTATATTATAAGGTATTTTCAATGATACACTACAAATTACGTTATATGAGAAGGTATTTTCATTGATACACTACAAATTACGATATATTATAAGGTATTTTCAATGATACACTGCATATTACGTTATATTATAAGGTATTTTCAATGATACACTGCATATTACGTTATATTATAAGGTATTTTCAATGATACACTGCATATTACGTTATATTATAAGGTATTTTCAATGATACACTGCATATTACGTTATATTATAAGGTATTTTCAATGATACACTGCATATTACGTTATATGAGAAGGTATTTTCATTGATACACTACAAATTACGATATATTATAAGGTATCTTCAATGATACACTGCATATTACGTTATATGGGAAGGTATTTTCAATGATACACTGCATATTACGTTATATTATAAGGTATTTTCAATGATAAACTACTACGTATTATAAGGTATTTTCAATGATACACTGCATATTACGTTATAATGTAAGGTATTTTCATTGATACACTACAAATTACGATATATTATAAGGTATCTTCAATGATACACTGCATATTACGTTATATTATAAGGTATTTTCAATGATACACTGCATATTACATTATATTATAAGGTATTTTCAATGATAGACTACTATATATTATAAGGTATTTTCAATGATAAACTACTATATATTATGAGGTATTTTCAATGATACACTACAAATTACGTTATATCATAAGGTATTTTCAATGATACACTGCATATTACGTTATATTATAAGGTATTTTCAAAGATACACTACAAATATCGATATATTATAAGGTATTTTCAATGATACACTGCATATTACGTTATATGAGAAGGTATTTTCATTGATACACTACAAATTACGATATATTATAAGGTATCTTCAATGATACACTGCATATTACGTTATATGGGAAGTTATTTTCAATGATACACTGCATATTACGTTTTATTATAAGCTATTTTCAATGATACATTGCATATTACGTTATATTATAAGGTATTTTCAATGATAAACTACTATATATTACAAGGTAGTTTCAATGATACACTACAAATTACCATATATTCTAAGGTATTTTCAATGATACACTGCATATTACGTTATATTATAAGGTATTTTCAAAGATACACTGCATATTACGTTATATTATAATGTATTTTCAATGATACACTGCATATTACGTTATATCATAAGGTATTTTCAATGATAAACTACTACGTATTATAAGGTATTTTCAATGATACACTGCATATTACGTTATATTATAAGGTATTTTCAAAGATACACTACAAATAACGATATATTATAAGGTATTTTCAATGATACACTGCATATTACGTTATATGAGAAGGTATTTTCATTGATACACTACAAATTACGATATCTTATAAGGTATTTTCAATGATACACTGCATATTACGTTATATGGGAAGGTATTTTCAATGATACACTGCATATTACGTTATATTATAAGGTATTTTCAATGATACACTGCATATTACGTTATATTATAAGGTATTTTCAATGATACACTGCATATTACGTTATATGGGAAGGTATTTTCAATGATACACTGCATATTACGTTATATTATAAGGTATTTTCAATGATACACATCATATTACGTTATATTATAACTTATTTTCAATGATACACTGCATATTACGTTATATGAGAAGGTATTTTCATTGATACACTACAAATTACGATATATTATAAGGTATTTTCAAGGATACACTGCATATTACGTTATATGGGAAGGTATTTTCAATGATACACTGCATATTACGTTATATTATAAGGTATTTTCAATGATACACTGCATATTACGTTATATTATAAGGTATTTTCAATGATACACTGCATATTACGTTATATGGGAAGGTATTTTCAATGATACACTGCATATTACGTTATATTATAAGGTATTTTCAATGATACACAGCATATTACGTTATATTATAAGGTATTTTCAATGATACACTGCATATTACGTTATATTATAAGGTATTTTCAAAGATACACTACAAATAACGATATATTATAACGTATTTTCAATGATACACTGCATATTACGTTATATGAGAAGGTATTTTCATTGATACACTACAAATTACGATATATTATAAGGTATTTTCAATGATACACTGCATATTACGTTATATTATAAGGTATTTTCAATGATAGACTGCATATTACGTTATATTATAAGGTATTATCAAAGATACACTGCATATTACGTTATATTATAAGGTATTTTCATTGATAGACTAGAATTACCATATATTCTAAGGTATTTTCAATGATGCACTGCATATTACGTTATACTATAAGGTATTTTCAATGATACACAACAAATTACGATATATTATAAGGTATTTTCAATGATACACTGCATATTACGTTATATTATAAGGTATTTTCAATGATACACTGCATATTACGTTATATTATAAGGTATTTTCAATGATACACTGCATATTACGTTATATGGGAAGGTATTTTCAATGATACACTGCATATTACGTTTTATTATAAGCTATTTTCAATGATACATTGCATATTACGTTATATTATAAGGTATTTTCAATGATAAACTACTATATATTACAAGGTAGTTTCAATGATACACTACAAATTACCATATATTCTAAGGTATTTTCAATGATACACTGCATATTACGTTATATTATAAGGTATTTTCAATGATACACTGCATATTACGTTATATTATAAGGTATTTTCAATGATACACTACAAATTACGTTATATGAGAAGGTATTTTCATCGATACACTACAAATTACGATATATTGTAAGGTATTTTCAATGATACACTGCATATTCCGTTATATTATAAGGTATTTTCAATGATACACTGCATATTACGTTATATTATAAGGTATTTTCAATGATGCACTGCATATTACCTTATATTATAAGGTATTTTCAATGATACACTGCATATTTCGTTATATTATAAGGAATTTTCAATGATACACTGCATATTACGTTATATTATAAGGTATTTTGAAAGATACACTGCATATTACGTTATATTATAATGTATTTTCAATGATACACTGCATATTATGTTATATTATAAGGTATTTTCAATGATACACTGCATATTACGTTATATTATAAGGTATTTTCATTGATAGACTAGAATTACCATATATTCTAAGGTATTTTCAATGATGCACTGCATATTACGTTATACTATAAGGTATTTTCAATGATACACTACAAATTACGATATATTATAAGGTATTTTCAATGATACACTGCATATTACGTTATATTATAAGGTATTTTCAATGATACACAGCATATTACGTTATATTATAAGGTATTTTCAATGATACACTGCATATTACGTTATATGGGAAGGTATTTTCAATGATACACTGCATATTACGTTATATTATAAGGTATTTTCAATGATACACTGCATATTACGTTATATTATGAGGTATTTTCAATGATACACTGCATATTACGTTATATTATAATGTATTTTCAATGATACACTGCATATTACGTTATATTATAAGGTATTTTCAATGATAAACTACTACGTATTATAAGGTATTTTCAATGATACACAGCATATTACGTTATATTATAAGGTATTTTCAATGATACACTGCATATTACGTTATATGGGAAGGTATTTTCAATGATACACTGCATATTACGTTTTATTATAAGCTATTTTCAATGATACATTGCATATTACGTTATATTATAAGGTATTTTCAATGATAAACTACTATATATTACAAGGTAGTTTCAATGATACACTACAAATTACCATATATTCTAAGGTATTTTCAATGATACACTGCATATTACGTTATATTATAAGGTATTTTCAATGATACACTGCATATTACGTTATATTATAAGGTATTTTCAATGATACACTACAAATTACGTTATATGAGAAGGTATTTTCATCGATACACTACAAATTACGATATATTATAAGGTATTTTCAATGATACACTGCATATTACGTTATATTATAAGGTATTTTCAATGATACACTGCATATTACGTTATATTATAAGGTATTTTCAATGATGCACTGCATATTACGTTATATTATAAGGTATTTTCAATGATACACTACAAATTACGTTATATGAGAAGGTATTTTCATCGATACACTACAAATTACGATATATTATAAGGTATTTTCAATGATACACTGCATATTACGTTATATTATAAGGTATTTTCAATGATACACTGCATATTACGTTATATTATAAGGTATTTTCAATGATGAACTACATATTACGTTATATTATAAGGTATTTTCAATGATACACTGCATATTTCGTTATATTATAAGGAATTTTCAATGATACACTGCATATTACGTTATATTATAAGGTATTTTCAAAGATACACTGCATATTACGTTATATTATAATGTATTTTCAATGATACACAGCATATTACGTTATATTATCAGGTATTTTCAATGATACACTGCATATTACGTTATATTATAAGGTATTTTCATTGATAGACTAGAATTACCATATATTCTAAGGTATTTTCAATGATGCACTGCATATTACGTTATACTATAAGGTATTTTCAATGATACACTACAAATTACGATATATTATAAGGTATTTTCAATGATACACTGCATATTACGTTATATTATAAGGTATTTTCAATGATACACAGCATATTACGTTATATTATAAGGTATTTTCAATGATACACTGCATATTACGTTATATGGGAAGGTATTTTCAATGATACACTGCATATTACGTTATATTATAAGGTATTTTCAATGATACACTGCATATTACGTTATATTATGAGGTATTTTCAATGATGCACTGCATATTACGTTATATTATAAGGTATTTTCAATGATACACTACAAATTACGTTATATGAGAAGGTATTTTCATCGATACACTACAAATTACGATATATTATAAGGTATTTTCAATGATACACTGCATATTACGTTATATTATAAGGTATTTTCAATGATACACTGCATATTACGTTATATTATAAGGTATTTTCAATGATGCACTGCATATTACGTTATATTATAAGGTATTTTCAATGATACACTGCATATTTCGTTATATTATAAGGAATTTTCAATGATAAACTACAAATTACGTTATATGAGAAGGTATTTTCATCGATACACTACAAATTACGATATATTATAAGGTATTTTCAAAGATACACTGCATATTACGTTATATTATAATGTATTTTCAATGATACACTGCATATTATGTTATATTATAAGGTATTTTCAATGATACACTGCATATTACGTTATATTATAAGGTATTTTCATTGATAGACTAGAATTACCATATATTCTAAGGTATTTTCAATGATGCACTGCATATTACGTTATACTATAAGGTATTTTCAATGATACACTACAAATTACGATATATTATAAGGTATTTTCAATGATACACTGCATATTACGTTATATTATAAGGTATTTTCAATGATACACAGCATATTACGTTATATTATAAGGTATTTTCAATGATACACTGCATATTACGTTATATGGGAAGGTATTTTCAATGATACACTGCATATTACGTTATATTATAAGGTATTTTCAATGATACACTGCATATTACGTTATATTATGAGGTATTTTCAATGATACACTGCATATTACGTTATATTATAAGGTATTTTCAATGATACACTGCATATTACGTTATATTATAAGGTATTTTCAATGATAAACTACTACGTATTATAAGGTATTTTCAATGATACACAGCATATTACGTTATATTATAAGGTATTTTCAATGATACACTGCATATTACGTTATATGGGAAGGTATTTTCAATGATACACTGCATATTACGTTTTATTATAAGCTATTTTCAATGATACATTGCATATTACGTTATATTATAAGGTATTTTCAATGATAAACTACTATATATTACAAGGTAGTTTCAATGATACACTACAAATTACCATATATTCTAAGGTATTTTCAATGATACACTGCATATTACGTTATATTATAAGGTATTTTCAATGATACACTGCATATTACGTTATATTATAAGGTATTTTCAATGATACACTACAAATTACGTTATATGAGAAGGTATTTTCATCGATACACTACAAATTACGATATATTATAAGGTATTTTCAATGATACACTGCATATTACGTTATATTATAAGGTATTTTCAATGATAAACTACTACGTATTATAAGGTATTTTCAATGATACACAGCATATTACGTTATATTATAAGGTATTTTCAATGATACACTGCATATTTCGTTATATTATAAGGAATTTTCAATGATACACTGCATATTACGTTATATTATAAGGTATTTTCAAAGATACACTGCATATTACGTTATATTATAAGGTATTTTCAATGATACATTGCATATTACGTTATATTATAAGGAATTTTCAATGATACACTGCATATTACGTTATATTATAAGGTATTTTCAAAGATACACTGCATATTACGTTATATTATAATGTATTTTCAATGATACACTGCATATTACGTTATATTATAAGGTATTTTCAATGATACACTGCATATTACGTTATATTATAAGGTATTTTCATTGATAGACTAGAATTACCATATATTCTAAGGTATTTTCAATGATGCACTGCATATTACGTTATACTATAAGGTATTTTCAATGATACACTACAAATTACGATATATTATAAGGTATTTTCAATGATACACTGCATATTACGTTATATTATAAGGTATTTTCAATGATACACAGCATATTACGTTATATTATAAGGTATTTTCAATGATACACTGCATATTACGTTATATGGGAAGGTATTTTCAATGATACACTGCATATTACGTTATATTATAAGGTATTTTCAATGATACACTGCATATTACGTTATATTATGAGGTATTTTCAATGATACACTGCATATTACGTTATATTATAATGTATTTTCAATGATACACTGCATATTACGTTATATTATAAGGTATTTTCAATGATAAACTACTACGTATTATAAGGTATTTTCAATGATACACAGCATATTACGTTATATTATAAGGTATTTTCAATGATACACTGCATATTACGTTATATGGGAAGGTATTTTCAATGATACACTGCATATTACGTTTTATTATAAGCTATTTTCAATGCTACATTGCATATTACGTTATATTATAAGGTATTTTCAATGATAAACTACTATATATTACAAGGTAGTTTCAATGATACACTACAAATTACCATATATTCTAAGGTATTTTCAATGATACACTGCATATTACGTTATATTATAAGGTATTTTCAATGATACACTGCATATTACGTTATATTATAAGGTATTTTCAATGATACACTACAAATTACGTTATATGAGAAGGTATTTTCATCGATACACTACAAATTACGATATATTATAAGGTATTTTCAATGATACACTGCATATTACGTTATATTATAAGGTATTTTCAATGATACACTGTATATTACGTTATATTATAAGGTATTTTCAATGATACACTGCATATTACGTTATATTATAAGGTATTTTCAATGATAAACTACTACGTATTATAAGGTATTTTCAATGATACACTGCATATTACGTTATATTATAAGGTATTTTCATTGATAGACTAGAATTACCATATATTCTAAATTATTTTCAATGATACACTGCATATTACGTTATATTATAAGGTATTTTTAATGATACACTGCATATTACGTTATATGAGAAGGTATTTTCATTGATACACTACAAATTACGATATATTATAAGGTATCTTCAATGATACACTGCATATTACGTTATATGGGAAGGTATTTTCAATGATACACTGCATATTACGTTATATTATAAGGTATTTTCAATGATACACTGCATATTACGTTATATTATAAGGTATTTTCAATGATACACTGCATATTACGTTATATTATAAGGTATTTTCAATGATACACTGCATATTACGTTATATGGGAAGGTATTTTCATTGATAGACAAGAATTACCATATATTCTAAGGTATTTTCAATGATACACTGCATATTACGTTATATGGGAAGGTATTTTCAATGATACACTGCATATTACGTTATATTATAAGGTATTTTCAATGATACACTGCATATTACGTTATATTATAAGGTATTTTTAATGATAAACTACTACGTATTATAAGGTATTTTCAATGATACACTGCATATTACGTTATATTATAAGGTATTTTCAAAGATACACTACAAATAACGATATATTATAAGGTATTTTCAATGATACACTGCATATTACGTTATATTATAAGGTATTTTCAAAGATACACTACAAATAACGATATATTATAAGGTATTTTCAATGATAGACTGCATATTACGTTATATTATAAGGTATTTTCAATGATACACTGCATATTACGTTATATTATAAGGTATTTTCAATGATACACTGTATATTACGTTATATTATAAGGTATTTTCAATGATACACTGCATATTACGTTATATTATAAGGTATTTTCATTGATAGACTAGAATTACCATATATTCTAAGGTATTTTCAATGATGCACTGCATATTACGTTATACTATAAGGTATTTTCAATGATACACTACAAATTACGATATATTATAAGGTATTTTCAATGATACACTGCATATTACGTTATATTATAAGGTATTTTCAATGATACACAGCATATTACGTTATATTATAAGGTATTTTCAATGATACACTGCATATTACGTTATATGGGAAGGTATTTTCAATGATACACTGCATATTACGTTATATTATAAGGTATTTTCAATGATACACTGCATATTACGTTATATTATGAGGTATTTTCAATGATACACTGCATATTACGTTATATTATAATGTATTTTCAATGATACACTGCATATTACGTTATATTATAAGGTATTTTCAATGATAAACTACTACGTATTATAAGGTATTTTCAATGATACACAGCATATTACGTTATATTATAAGGTATTTTCAATGATACACTGCATATTACGTTATATGGGAAGGTATTTTCAATGATACACTGCATATTACGTTTTATTATAAGCTATTTTCAATGATACATTGCATATTACGTTATATTATAAGGTATTTTCAATGATAAACTACTATATATTACAAGGTAGTTTCAATGATACACTACAAATTACCATATATTCTAAGGTATTTTCAATGATACACTGCATATTACGTTATATTATAAGGTATTTTCAATGATACACTGCATATTACGTTATATTATAAGGTATTTTCAATGATACACTACAAATTACGTTATATGAGAAGGTATTTTCATCGATACACTACAAATTACGATATATTATAAGGTATTTTCAATGATACACTGCATATTACGTTATATTATAAGGTATTTTCAATGATACACTGCATATTACGTTATATTATAAGGTATTTTCAATGATGCACTGCATATTACGTTATATTATAAGGTATTTTCAATGATACACTGCATATTTCGTTATATTATAAGGAATTTTCAATGATACACTGCATATTACGTTATATTATAAGGTATTTTCAATGATAAACTACTACGTATTATAAGGTATTTTCAATGATACACAGCATATTACGTTATATTATAAGGTATTTTCAATGATACACTGCATATTTCGTTATATTATAAGGAATTTTCAATGATACACTGCATATTACGTTATATTATAAGGTATTTTCAAAGATACACTGCATATTACGTTATATTATAAGGTATTTTCAATGATACACTGCATATTACGTTATATTATAAGGAATTTTCAATGATACACTGCATATTACGTTATATTATAAGGTATTTTCAAAGATACACTGCATATTACGTTATATTATAATGTATTTTCAATGATACACTGCATATTACGTTATATTATAAGGTATTTTCAATGATACACTGCATATTACGTTATATTATAAGGTATTTTCATTGATAGACTAGAATTACCATATATTCTAAGGTATTTTCAATGATGCACTGCATATTACGTTATACTATAAGGTATTTTCAATGATACACTACAAATTACGATATATTATAAGGTATTTTCAATGATACACTGCATATTACGTTATATTATAAGGTATTTTCAATGATACACAGCATATTACGTTATATTATAAGGTATTTTCAATGATACACTGCATATTACGTTATATGGGAAGGTATTTTCAATGATACACTGCATATTACGTTATATTATAAGGTATTTTCAATGATACACTGCATATTACGTTATATTATGAGGTATTTTCAATGATACACTGCATATTACGTTATATTATAAGGTATTTTCAATGATACACTGCATATTACGTTATATTATAAGGTATTTTCAATGATAAACTACTACGTATTATAAGGTATTTTCAATGATACACAGCATATTACGTTATATTATAAGGTATTTTCAATGATACACTGCATATTACGTTATATGGGAAGGTATTTTCAATGATACACTGCATATTACGTTTTATTATAAGCTATTTTCAATGATACATTGCATATTACGTTATATTATAAGGTATTTTCAATGATAAACTACTATATATTACAAGGTAGTTTCAATGATACACTACAAATTACCATATATTCTAAGGTATTTTCAATGATACACTGCATATTACGTTATATTATAAGGTTTTTTCAATGATGCACTGCATATTACGTTATACTATAAGGTATTTTCAATGATACACTACAAATTACGTTATATGAGAAGGTATTTTCATCGATACACTACAAATTACGATATATTATAAGGTATTTTCAATGATACACTGCATATTACGTTATATTATAAGGTATTTTCAATAATACACTGCATATTACGTTATATGATAAGGTATTTTCAATGATGCACTGCATATTACGTTATATTATAAGGTATTTTCAATGATACACTGCATATTTCGTTATATTATAAGGAATTTTCAATGATACACTGCATATTACGTTATATTATAAGGTATTTTCAATGATAAACTACTACGTATTATAAGGTATTTTCAATGATACACTGCATATTACGTTATATTATAAGGTATTTTCATTGATAGACTAGAATTACCATATATTCTAAATTATTTTCAATGATACACTGCATATTACGTTATATTATAAGGTATTTTTAATGATACACTGCATATTACGTTATATGAGAAGGTATTTTCATTGATACACTACAAATTACGATATATTATAAGGTATCTTCAATGATACACTGCATATTACGTTATATGGGAAGGTATTTTCAATGATACACTGCATATTACGTTATATTATAAGGTATTTTCAATGATACACTGCATATTACGTTATATTATAAGGTATTTTCAATGATACACTGCATATTACGTTATATTATAAGGTATTTTCAATGATACACTGCATATTACGTTATATTATAAGGTATTTTTAATGATAAACTACTACGTATTATAAGGTATTTTCAATGATACACTGCATATTACGTTATATTATAAGGTATTTTCAAAGATACACTACAAATAACGATATATTATAAGGTATTTTCAATGATACACTGCATATTACGTTATATGAGAAGGTATTTTCATTGATAGACTACAAATTACGATATATTATAAGGTATTTTCAATGATACACTGCATATTACGTTATATTATAAGGTATTTTCAATGATACACTGCATATTACGTTATATTATGAGGTATTTTCAATTATACACTGCATATTACGTTATATTATAAGGTATTTTCAATGATACACTGCATATTACGTTATATTATAAGGTATTTTTAATGATAAACTACTACGTATTATAAGGTATTTTCAATGATACACTGCATATTACGTTATATTATAAGGTATTTTCAAAGATACACTACAAATAACGATATATTATAAGGTATTTTCAATGATACACTGCATATTACGTTATATGAGAAGGTATTTTCATTGATACACTACAAATTACGATATATTATAAGGTATTTTCAATGATACACTGCATATTACGTTATATTATAAGGTATTTTCAATGATACACTGCATATTACGTTATATTATGAGGTATTTTCAATTATACACTGCATATTACGTTATATTATAAGGTATTTTCAATGATACACTGCATATTACGTTATATTATAATGTATTTTCAATGATACACAGCATATTACGTTATATTATAAGGTATTTTCAATGATACACTGCATATTACGTTATATTATAAGGTATTTTCAATGATACACTGCATATTACGTTATATGGGAAGGTATTTTCAATGATACACTGCATATTACGTTATATTATAAGGTATTTTCAATGATAAACTACTACGTATTATAAGGTATTTACAATGATACACTGCATATTACGTTATAATGTAAGGTATTTTCATTGGTACACTACAAATTACGATATATTATAAGGTATCTTCAATGATACACTGCATATTACGTTATATTATAAGGTATTTTCAATGATAAACTACTACGTATTATAAGGTATTTTCAATGGTACACTGCATATTACGTTATATTATAAGGTATTTTCAATGATACACTACAAATTACGTTATATCATAAGGTATTTTCAATGATACACTGCATATTACGTTATATTATAAGGTATTTTCAAAGATACACTACAAATAACGATATATTATAAGGTATTTTCAATGATACACTGCATATTACGTTATATGAGAAGGTATTTTCATTGATACACTACAAATTACGATATATTATAAGGTATTTTCAATGATACACTGCATATTACGTTATATTATAAGGTATTTTCAATGATACACTGCATATTACGTTATATTATAAGGTATTTTCAATGATACACTGCATATTACGTTATATGGGAAGGTATTTTCAATGATACACTGCATATTACGTTATATTATAAGGTATTTTCAAAGATACACTACAAATAACGATATATTATAAGGTATTTTCAATGATACACTGCATATTACGTTATATGAGAAGGTATTTTCATTGATACACTACACATTACGATATATTATAAGGTATTTTCAATGATACACTGCATATTACGTTATATGGGAAGGTATTTTCAATGATACACTGCATATTACGTTATATGGGAAGGTATTTTCATTGATAGACAAGAATTACCATATATTCTAAGGTATTTTCAATGATACACTGCATATTACGTTATATGGGAAGGTATTTTCAATGATACACTGCATATTACGTTATATTATAAGGTATTTTCAATGATACACTGCATATTACGTTATATTATGAGGTATTTTCAATGATACACTGCATATTACGTTATATTATAATGTATTTTCAATGATACACTGCATATTACGTTATATTATTAGGTATTTTTAATGATAAACTACTACGTATTATAAGGTATTTTCAATGATACACTGCATATTACGTTATATGGGAAGGTATTTTCAATGATACACTGCATATTACGTTATATTATAAGGTATTTTTAATGATAAACTACTACGTATTATAAGGTATTTTCAATGATACACTGCATATTACGTTATATTATAAGGTATTTTCAAAGATACACTACAAATAACGATATATTATAAGGTATTTTCAATGATACACTGCATATTACGTTATATGAGAAGGTATTTTCATTGATAGACTACAAATTACGATATATTATAAGGTATTTTCAATGATACACTGCATATTACGTTATATTATAAGGTATTTTCAATGATACACTGCATATTACGTTATATTATGAGGTATTTTCAATTATACACTGCATATTACGTTATATTATAAGGTATTTTCAATGATACACTGCATATTACGTTATATTATAAGGTATTTTTAATGATAAACTACTACGTATTATAAGGTATTTTCAATGATACACTGCATATTACGTTATATTATAAGGTATTTTCAAAGATACACTACAAATAACGATATATTATAAGGTATTTTCAATGATACACTGCATATTACGTTATATGAGAAGGTATTTTCATTGATACACTACAAATTACGATATATTATAAGGTATTTTCAATGATACACTGCATATTACGTTATATTATAAGGTATTTTCAATGATACACTGCATATTACGTTATATTATGAGGTATTTTCAATTATACACTGCATATTACGTTATATTATAAGGTATTTTCAATGATACAATGCATATTACGTTATATTATAATGTATTTTCAATGATACACAACATATTACGTTATATTATAAGGTATTTTCAATGATACACTGCATATTACGTTATATTATAAGGTATTTTCAATGATACACTGCATATTACGTTATATGGGAAGGTATTTTCAATGATACACTGCATATTACGTTATATTATAAGGTATTTTCAATGATAAACTACTACGTATTATAAGGTATTTTCAATGATACACTGCATATTACGTTATAATGTAAGGTATTTTCATTGGTACACTACAAATTACGATATATTATAAGGTATCTTCAATGATACACTGCATATTACGTTATATTATAAGGTATTTTCAATGATAAACTACTACGTATTATAAGGTATTTTCAATGGTACACTGCATATTACGTTATATTATAAGGTATTTTCAATGATACACTACAAATTACGTTATATCATAAGGTATTTTCAATGATACACTGCATATTACGTTATATTATAAGGTATTTTCAAAGATACACTACAAATAACGATATATTATAAGGTATTTTCAATGATACACTGCATATTACGTTATATGAGAAGGTATTTTCATTGATACACTACAAATTACGATATATTATAAGGTATTTTCAATGATACACTGCATATTACGTTATATTATAAGGTATTTTCAATGATACACTGCATATTACGTTATATTATAAGGTATTTTCAATGATACACTGCATATTACGTTATATGGGAAGGTATTTTCAATGATACACTGCATATTACGTTATATTATAAGGTATTTTCAAAGATACACTACAAATAACGATATATTATAAGGTATTTTCAATGATACACTGCATATTACGTTATATGAGAAGGTATTTTCATTGATACACTACACATTACGATATATTATAAGGTATTTTCAATGATACACTGCATATTACGTTATATGGGAAGGTATTTTCAATGATACACTGCATATTACGTTATATGGGAAGGTATTTTCATTGATAGACAAGAATTACCATATATTCTAAGGTATTTTCAATGATACACTGCATATTACGTTATATGGGAAGGTATTTTCAATGATACACTGCATATTACGTTATATTATAAGGTATTTTCAATGATACACTGCATATTACGTTATATTATGAGGTATTTTCAATGATACACTGCATATTACGTTATATTATAATGTATTTTCAATGATACACTGCATATTACGTTATATTATTAGGTATTTTTAATGATAAACTACTACGTATTATAAGGTATTTTCAATGATACACTGCATATTACGTTATATGGGAAGGTATTTTCAATGATACACTGCATATTACGTTATATTATAAGGTATTTTCAATGATACACTGCATATTACGTTATATTATAAGGTATTTTCAATGATACACTGCATATTACGTTATATGGGAAGGTATTTTCATTGATAGACAAGAATTACCATATATTCTAAGGTATTTTCAATGATACACTGCATATTACGTTATATGGGAAGGTATTTTCAATGATACACTGCATATTACGTTATATTATAAGGTATTTTCAATGATACACTGCATATTACGTTATATTATAAGGTATTTTTAATGATAAACTACTACGTATTATAAGGTATTTTCAATGATACACTGCATATTACGTTATATTATAAGGTATTTTCAAAGATACACTACAAATAACGATATATTATAAGGTATTTTCAATGATACACAGCATATTACGTTATATTATAAGGTATTTTCAATGATACACTGCATATTACGTTATATTATAAGGTATTTTCAATGATACACTGCATATTACGTTATATTATAAGGTATTTTCAATGATACACTGCATATTACGTTATATTATAAGGTATTTTCAATGATACACTGCATATTACGTTATATGGGAAGGTATTTTCATTGATAGACAAGAATTACCATATATTCTAAGGTATTTTCAATGATACACTGCATATTACGTTATATGGGAAGGTATTTTCAATGATACACTGCATATTACGTTATATTATAAGGTATTTTCAATGATACACTGCATATTACGTTATATTATAAGGTATTTTCAATGATAAACTACTACGTATTATAAGGTATTTTCAATGATACACTGCATATTACGTTATATTATAAGGTATTTTCAAAGATACACTACAAATAACGATATATTATAAGGTATTTTCAATGATACACTGCATATTACGTTATATGAGAAGGTATTTTCATTGATACACTACAAATTACGATATATTATAAGGTATTTTCAATGATACACTGCATATTACGTTATATTATAAGGTATTTTCAATGATACACTGCATATTACGTTATATTATGAGGTATTTTCAATTATACACTGCATATTACGTTATATTATAAGGTATTTTCAATGATACACTGCATATTACGTTATATTATAATGTATTTTCAATGATACACAGCATATTACGTTATATTATAAGGTATTTTCAATGATACACTGCATATTACGTTATATTATAAGGTATTTTCAATGATACACTGCATATTACGTTATATGGGAAGGTATTTTCAATGATACACTGCATATTACGTTATATTATAAGGTATTTTCAATGATAAACTACTACGTATTATAAGGTATTTACAATGATACACTGCATATTACGTTATAATGTAAGGTATTTTCATTGGTACACTACAAATTACGATATATTATAAGGTATCTTCAATGATACACTGCATATTACGTTATATTATAAGGTATTTTCAATGATAAACTACTACGTATTATAAGGTATTTTCAATGGTACACTGCATATTACGTTATATTATAAGGTATTTTCAAAGATACACTACAAATAACGATATATTATAAGGTATTTTCAATGATACACTGCATATTACGTTATATGAGAAGGTATTTTCATTGATACACTACAAATTACGATATATTATAAGGTATTTTCAATGATACACTGCATATTACGTTATATGGGAAGGTATTTTCAATGATACACTGCATATTACGTTATATTATAAGGTATTTTCAATGATACACTGCATATTACGTTATATTATAAGGTATTTTCAATGATACACTGCATATTACGTTATATGGGAAGGTATTTTCAATGATACACTGCATGTTACGTTATATTATAAGGTATTTTCAATGATACACAGCATATTACGTTATATTATAAGGTATTTTCAATGATACACTGCATATTACGTTATATTATAAGGTATTTTCAATGATACACTGCATATTACGTTATATTATAAGGTATTTTCAATGATACACTGCATATTACGTTATATGGGAAGGTATTTTCATTGATAGACAAGAATTACCATATATTCTAAGGTATTTTCAATGATACACTGCATATTACGTTATATGGGAAGGTATTTTCAATGATACACTGCATATTACGTTATATTATAAGGTATTTTCAATGATACACTGCATATTACGTTATATTATAAGGTATTTTTAATGATAAACTACTACGTATTATAAGGTATTTTCAATGATACACTGCATATTACGTTATATTATAAGGTATTTTCAATGATACACTGCATATTACGTTATATGGGAAGGTATTTTCATTGATAGACAAGAATTACCATATATTCTAAGGTATTTTCAATGATACACTGCATATTACGTTATATGGGAAGGTATTTTCAATGATACACTGCATATTACGTTATATTATAAGGTATTTTCAATGATACACAGCATATTACGTTATATTATAAGGTATTTTCAATGATACACTGCATATTACATTATATTATAAGGTATTTTCAATGATAGACTACTATATATTATAAGGTATTTTCAATGATAAACTACTATATATTATGAGGTATTTTCAATGATACACTACAAATTACGTTATATTATAATGTATTTTCAATGATACACTGCATATTACGTTATATTATAAGGTATTTTCAATGATAAACTACTACGTATTATAAGGTATTTTCAATGGTACACTGCATATTACGTTATATTATAAGGTATTTTCAAAGATACACTACAAATAACGATATATTATAAGGTATTTTCAATGATACACTGCATATTACGTTATATGAGAAGGTATTTTCATTGATACACTACAAATTACGATATATTATAAGGTATTTTCAATGATACACTGCATATTACGTTATATGGGAAGGTATTTTCAATGATACACTGCATATTACGTTATATTATAAGGTATTTTCAATGATACACTGCATATTACGTTATATTATAAGGTATTTTCAATGATACACTGCATATTACGTTATATGGGAAGGTATTTTCAATGATACACTGCATATTACGTTATATTATAAGGTATTTTCAATGATACACAGCATATTACGTTATATTATAAGGTATTTTCAATGATACACTGCATATTACGTTATATTATAATGTATTTTCAATGATACACTGCATATTACGTTATATTATTAGGTATTTTTAATGATAAACTACTACGTATTATAAGGTATTTTCAATGATACACTGCATATTACGTTATATGGGAAGGTATTTTCAATGATACACTGCATATTACGTTATATTATAAGGTATTTTCAATGATACACTGCATATTACGTTATATTATAAGGTATTTTCAATGATACACTGCATATTACGTTATATTATAAGGTATTTTCAATGATACACTGCATATTACGTTATATTATAAGGTATTTTCAATGATACACTGCATATTACGTTATATGGGAAGGTATTTTCATTGATAGACAAGAATTACCATATATTCTAAGGTATTTTCAATGATACACTGCATATTACGTTATATGGGAAGGTATTTTCAATGATACACTGCATATTACGTTATATTATAAGGTATTTTCAATGATACACTGCATATTACGTTATATTATAAGGTATTTTTAATGATAAACTACTACGTATTATAAGGTATTTTCAATGATACACTGCATATTACGTTATATTATAAGGTATTTTCAAAGATACACTACAAATAACGATATATTATAAGGTATTTTCAATGATACACTGCATATTACGTTATATGAGAAGGTATTTTCATTGATACACTACAAATTACGATATATTATAAGGTATTTTCAATGATACACTGCATATTACGTTATATTAAAAGGTATTTTCAATGATACACTGCATATTACGTTATATTATGAGGTATTTTCAATTATACACTGCATATTACGTTATATTATAAGGTATTTTCAATGATACACTGCATATTACGTTATATGGGAAGGTATTTTCAATGATACACTGCATATTACGTTATATTATAAGGTATTTTCAATGATAAACTACTACGTATTATAAGGTATTTACAATGATACACTGCATATTACGTTATAATGTAAGGTATTTTCATTGGTACACTACAAATTACGATATATTATAAGGTATCTTCAATGATACACTGCATATTACGTTATATTATAAGGTATTTTCAATGATACACTGCATATTACATTATATTATAAGGTATTTTCAATGATAGACTACTATATATTATAAGGTATTTTCAATGATAAACTACTATATATTATGAGGTATTTTCAATGATACACTACAAATTACGTTATATTATAATGTATTTTCAATGATACACTGCATATTACGTTATATTATAAGGTATTTTCAATGATAAACTACTACGTATTATAAGGTATTTTCAATGATACACTGCATATTACGTTATATTATAAGGTATTTTCAAAGATACACTACAAATAACGATATATTATAAGGTATTTTCAATGATACACTGCATATTACGTTATATGAGAAGGTATTTTCATTGATACACTACAAATTACGATATATTATAAGGTATTTTCAATGATACACTGCATATTACGTTATATGGGAAGGTATTTTCAATGATACACTGCATATTACGTTATATTATAAGGTATTTTCAATGATACACTGCATATTACGTTATATTATAAGGTATTTTCAATGATACACTGCATATTACGTTATATGGGAAGGTATTTTCAATGATACACTGCATATTACGTTATATTATAAGGTATTTTCAATGATACACAGCATATTACGTTATATTATAAGGTATTTTCAATGATACACTGCATATTACGTTATATTATAATGTATTTTCAATGATACACTGCATATTACGTTATATTATTAGGTATTTTTAATGATAAACTACTACGTATTATAAGGTATTTTCAATGATACACTGCATATTACGTTATATGGGAAGGTATTTTCAATGATACACTGCATATTACGTTATATTATAAGGTATTTTCAATGATACACTGCATATTACGTTATATTATAAGGTATTTTCAATGATACACTGCATATTACGTTGTATGGGAAGGTATTTTCATTGATAGACAAGAATTACCATATATTCTAAGGTATTTTCAATGATACACTGCATATTACGTTATATGGGAAGGTATTTTCAATGATACACTGCATATTACGTTATATTATAAGGTATTTTCAATGATACACTGCATATTACGTTATATTATAAGGTATTTTTAATGATAAACTACTACGTATTATAAGGTATTTTCAATGATACACTGCATATTACGTTATATTATAAGGTATTTTCAAAGATACACTACAAATAACGATATATTATAAGGTATTTTCAATGATACACTGCATATTACGTTATATGAGAAGGTATTTTCATTGATACACTACAAATTACGATATATTATAAGGTATTTTTCAATGATACACTGCATATTACGTTATATTATAAGGTATTTTCAATGATACACTGCATATTACGTTATATTATGAGGTATTTTCAATTATACACTGCATATTACGTTATATTATAAGGTATTTTCAATGATACACTGCATATTACGTTATATTATAAGGTATTTTCAATGATACACAGCATATTACGTTATATTATAAGGTATTTTCAATGATACACTGCATATTACGTTATATTATAAGGTATTTTCAATGATACACTGCATATTACGTTATATTATAAGGTATTTTCAATGATACACTGCATATTACGTTATATTATAAGGTATTTTCAATGATACACTGCATATTACGTTATATGGGAAGGTATTTTCATTGATAGACAAGAATTACCATATATTCTAAGGTATTTTCAATGATACACTGCATATTACGTTATATGGGAAGGTATTTTCAATGATACACTTCATATTACGTTATATTATAAGGTATTTTCAATGATACACTGCATATTACGTTATATTATAAGGTATTTTTAATGATAAACTACTACGTATTATAAGGTATTTTCAATGATACACTGCATATTACGTTATATTATAAGGTATTTTCAAAGATACACTACAAATAACGATATATTATAAGGTATTTTCAATGATACACTGCATATTACGTTATATGAGAAGGTATTTTCATTCATACACTACAAATTACGATATATTATAAGGTATTTTCAATGATACACTGCATATTACGTTATATTATAAGGTATTTTCAATGATACACTGCATATTACGTTATATTATGAGGTATTTTCAATCACTACTGCATATTACGTTATATTATAAGGTATTTTCAATGATACACTGCATATTACGTTATATTATAAGGTATTTTCAATGATACACAGCATATTACGTTATATTATAAGGTATTTCAATGATACACTGCATATTACGTTATATTATAAGGTATTTTCAATGATACACTACAAATTACGTTATATCATAAGGTATTTTCAATGATACACTGCATATTACGTTATATTATAAGGTATTTTCAAAGATACACTACAAATAACGATATTTATAAGGTATTTTCAATGATACACTGCATATTACGTTATATGAGAAGGTATTTTCATTGATACACTACAAATTACGATATATTATAAGGTATTTTCAATGATACACTGCATATTACGTTATATTATAAGGTATTTTCAATGATACACTGCATATTACGTTATATTATAAGGTATTTTCAATGATACACTGCATATTACGTTATATTATAAGGTATTTTCAAAGATACACTACAAACTAACGATATATTATAAGGTATTTTCAATGATACACTGCATATTACGTTATATGAGAAGGTATTTTCATTGATACACTACAAATTACGATATATTATAAGGTATCTTCAATGATACACTGCATATTACGTTATATGGGAAGGTATTTTCAATGATACACTGCACATTACGTTATATGGGAAGGTATTTTCAATGATACACTGCATATTACGTTATATTATAAGGTATTTTCAATGATACACTGCATATTACGTTATATTATGAGGTATTTTCAATGATACACTGCATATTACGTTATATTATAATGTATTTTCAATGATACACTGCATATTACGTTATATTATTAGGTATTTTTAATGATAAACTACTACGTATTATAAGGTATTTTCAATGATACACTGCATATTACGTTATATGGGAAGGTATTTTCAATGATACACTGCATATTACGTTATATTATGAGGTATTTTCAATTATACACTGCATATTACGTTATATTATAAGGTATTTTCAATGATACACTGCATATTACGTTATATGGGAAGGTATTTTCAATGATACACTGCATATTACGTTATATTATAAGGTATTTTTCAATGATAAACTACTACGTATTATAAGGTATTTACAATGATACACTGCATATTACGTTATAATGTAAGGTATTTTTCATTGGTACACTACAAATTACGATATATTATAAGGTATCTTCAATGATACACTGCATATTACGTTATATTATAAGGTATTTTCAATGATACACTGCATATTACATTATATTATAAGGTATTTTCAATGATAGACTACTATATATTATAAGGTATTTTCAATGATAAACTACTATATATTATGAGGTATTTTCAATGATACACTACAAATTACGTTATATTATAATGTATTTTCAATGATACACTGCATATTACGTTATATTATAAGGTATTTTCAATGATAAACTACTACGTATTATAAGGTATTTTCAATGATCACTGCATATTACGTTATATTATAAGGTATTTTCAAAGATACACTACAAATAACGATATATTATAAGGTATTTTCAATGATACACTGCATATTACGTTATATGAGAAGGTATTTTCATTGATACACTACAAATTACGATATATTATAAGGTATTTTCAATGATACACTGCATATTACGTTATATGGGAAGGTATTTTCAATGATACACTGCATATTACGTTATATTATAAGGTATTTTCAATGATACACTGCATATTACGTTATATTATAAGGTATTTTCAATGATACACTGCATATTACGTTATATGGGAAGGTATTTTCAATGATACACTGCATATTACGTTATATTATAAGGTATTTTCAATGATACACAGCATATTACGTTATATTATAAGGTATTTTCAATGATACACTGCATATTACGTTATATTATAATGTATTTTCAATGATACACTGCATATTACGTTATATTATTAGGTATTTTTTAATGATAAACTACTACGTATTATAAGGTATTTTCAATGATACACTGCATATTACGTTATATGGGAAGGTATTTTCAATGATACACTGCATATTACGTTATATTATAAGGTATTTTCAATGATACACTGCATATTACGTTATATTATAAGGTATTTTCAATGATACACAGCATATTACGTTATATGGGAAGGTATTTTCATTGATAGACAAGAATTACCATATATTCTAAGGTATTTTCAATGATACACTGCATATTACGTTATATGGGAAGGTATTTTCAATGATACACTGCATATTACGTTATATTATAAGGTATTTTCAATGATACACTGCATATTACGTTATATTATAAGGTATTTTTAATGATAAACTACTACGTATTATAAGGTATTTTCAATGATCCACTGCATATTACGTTATATTATAAGGTATTTTCAAAGATACACTACAAATAACGATATATTATAAGGTATTTTCAATGATACACTGCATATTACGTTATATGAGAAGGTATTTTCATTGATACACTACAAATTCCGATATATTATAAGGTATTTTCAATGATACACTGCATATTACGTTATATTATAAGGTATTTTCAATGATACACTGCATATTACGTTATATTATGAGGTATTTTCAATTATACACTGCATATTACGTTATATTATAAGGTATTTCAATGATACACTGCATATTACGTTATATTATAAGGTATTTTCAATGATACACAGCATATTACGTTATATTATAAGGTATTTTCAATGATACACTGCATATTACGTTATATTATAAGGTATTTTCAATGATACACTGCATATTACGTTATATTATAAGGTATTTTCAATGATACACTGCATATTACGTTATATGGGAAGGTATTTTCATTGATAGACAAGAATTACCATATATTCTAAGGTATTTTCAATGATACACTGCATATTACGTTATATGGGAAGGTATTTTCAATGATACACTTCATATTACGTTATATTATAAGGTATTTTCAATGATACACTGCATATTACGTTATATTATAAGGTATTTATCAATGATAAACTACTACGTATTATAAGGTAATTTTCAATGATACACTGCATATTACGTTATATTATAAGGTATTTTCAAAGATACACTACAAATAACGATATATTATAAGGTATTTTCAATGATACACTGCATATTACGTTATATGAGAAGGTATTTTCATTCATACACTACAAATTACGATATATTATAAGGTATTTTCAATGATACACTGCATATTACGTTATATTATAAGGTATTTCAATGATACACTGCATATTACGTTATATTATGAGGTATTTTCAATGATACACTGGCATATTACGTTATATTATAAGGTATTTTCAATGATACACTGCATATTACGTTATATTATAAGGTATTTTCAATGATACACAGCATATTACGTTATATTATAAGGTATTTTCAATGATACACTGCATATTACGTTATATTATAAGGTATTTTCAATGATACACTACAAATTACGTTATATCATAACGTATTTTCAATGATACACTGCATATTACGTTATATTATAAGGTATTTTCAAAGATACACTACAAATAACGATATATTATAAGGTATTTTCAATGATACACTGCATATTACGTTATATGAGAAGGTATTTTCATTGATACACTACAAATTACGATATATTATAAGGTATTTTCAATGATACACTGCATATTACGTTATATTATAGGTATTTTCAATGATACACTGCATATTACGTTATATTATAAGGTATTTTCAATGATACACTGCATATTACGTTATATTATAAGGTATTTTCAAAGATACACTACAAATAACGATATATTATAAGGTATTTTCAATGATACACTGCATATTACGTTATATGAGAAGGTATTTTCATTGATACACTACAAATTACGATATATTATAAGGTATCTTCAATGATACACTGCATATTACGTTATATGGGAAGGTATTTTCAATGATACACTGCACATTACGTTATATGGGAAGGTATTTTCAATGATACACTGCATATTACGTTATATTATAAGGTATTTTCAATGATACACTGCATATTACGTTATATTATGAGGTATTTTCAATGATACACTGCATATTACGTTATATTATAATGTATTTTCAATGATACACTGCATATTACGTTATATTATTAGGTATTTTTAATGATAAACTACTACGTATTATAAGGTATTTTCAATGATACACTGCATATTACGTTATATGGGAAGGTATTTTCAATGATACACTGCATATTACGTTATATTATAAGGTATTTTCAATGATACACTGCATATTACGTTATATTATAAGGTATTTTCAATGATACACTGCATATTACGTTATATGGGAAGGTATTTTCAATGATACACTGCATATTACGTTATATGGGAAGGTATTTTCAATGATACACTGCATATTACGTTATATTATAAGGTATTTTTCAATGATACACTGCATATTACGTTATATTATGAGGTATTTTCAATGATACACTGCATATTACGTTATATTATAATGTATTTTCAATGATACACTGCATATTACGTTATATTATTAGGTATTTTTAATGATAAACTACTACGTATTATAAGGTATTTTCAATGATACACTGCATATTACGTTATATGGGAAGGTATTGTCAATGATACACTGCATATTACGTTATATTATAAGGTATTTTCAATGATACACTGCATATTACCTTATAAGGTATTTTCAATGATACACTGCATATTACGTTATATGGGAAGGTATTTTCAATGATACACTGCATATTACGTTATATTATAAGGTATTTTCAATGATACACAGCATATTACGTTATATTATAAGGTATTTTCAATGATACACTGCATATTACGTTATATTATAATGTATTTTCAATGATACACTGCATATTACGTTATATTATTAGGTATTTTTAATGATAAACTACTACGTATTATAAGGTATTTTCAATGATACACTGCATATTACGTTATATGGAAGGTATTTTCAATGATACACTGCATATTACGTTATATTATAAGGTATTTTCAATGATACACTGCATATTACGTTATATTATAAGGTATTTTCAATGATACACTGCATATTACGTTATATGGGAAGGTATTTTCATTGATAGACAAGAATTACCATATATTCTAAGGTATTTTCAATGATACACTGCATATTACGTATATGGGAAGGTATTTTCAATGATGCACTGCATTTTACGTTATATTATAAGGTATTTTCAATGATACACTGCATATTACGTTATATTATAAGGTATTTTTAATGATAAACTACTACGTATTAAAAGGTATTTTCAATGATACACTGCATATTACGTTATATTATAAGGTATTTTCAAAGATACACTACAAATAACGATATATTATAAGGTATTTTCAATGATACACTGCATATTACGTTATATGAGAAGGTATTTTCATTGATACACTACAATTACGATATATTATAAGGTATTTTCAATGATACACTGCATATTACGTTATATTATAAGGTATTTTCAATGATACACTGCATATTACGTTATATTATGAGGTATTTTCAATTATACACTGCATATTACGTTATATTATAAGGTATTTTCAATGATACACTGCATATTACGTTATATTATAAGGTATTTTCAATGATACACAGCATATTACGTTATATTATAAGGTATTTTCAATGATACACTGCATATTACGTTATATTATAAGGTATTTTCAATGATACACTACAAATTACGTTATATCATAACGTATTTTCAATGATACACTGCATATTACGTTATATTATAAGGTATTTTCAAAGATACACTACAAATAACGATATATTATAAGGTATTTTCAATGATACACTGCATATTACGTTATATGAGAAGGTATTTTCATTGATACACTACAAATTACGATATATTATAAGGTATCTTCAATGATACACTGCATATTACGTTATATGGGAAGGTATTTTCAATGATACACTGCATATTACGTTATATTATAAGGTATTTTCAAAGATACACTACAAATAACGATATATTATAAGGTATTTTCAATGATACACTGCATATTACGTTATATGAGAAGGTATTTTCATTGATACACTACACATTACGATATATTATAAGGTATTTCAATGATAAACTGCATATTACGTTATTATGGGAAAGGTATTTTCAATGATACACTGCATATTACGTTATATGGGAAGTATTTTCATTGATAGACAAGAATTACCATATATTCTAAGGGTATTTTCAATGATACACTGCATATTACGTTATATCATAAGGTATTTTCAATGATACACTGCATATTACGTTATATTATAAGGTATTTTCAATGATACACTGCATATTACGTTATATTATGAGGTATTTTTCAATGATACACTGCATATTACGTTATATTATAAGGTATTTTTAATGATAAACTACTACGTATTATAAGGTATTTTCAATGATACACTGCATATTACGTTATATTATAAGGTATTTTCAAAGATACACTACAAATAACGATATATTATAAGGTATTTTCAATGATACACTGCATATTACGTTATATGAGAAGGTATTTTCATTGATACACTACAAATTACGATATATTATAAGGTATTTTCAATGATACACTGCATATTACGTTATATTATAAGGTATTTTCAATGATACACTGCATATTACGTTATATTATGAGGTATTTTCAATTATACACAGCATATTACGTTATATTATAAGGTATTTTCAATGATACACTGCATATTACGTTATATTATAAGGTATTTTCAATGATACACAGCATATTACGTTATATTATAAGGTATTTTCAATGATACACTGCATATTACGTTATATTATAAGGTATTTTCAATGATACACTACAAATTACGTTATATCATAAGGTATTTTCAATGATACACTGCATATTACGTTATATTATAAGGTATTTTCAAAGATACACTACAAATAACGATATATTATAAGGTATTTTCAATGATACACTGCATATTACGTTATATGAGAAGGTATTTTCATTGATACACTACAAATTACGATATATTATAAGGTATTTTCAATGATACACTGCATATTACGTTATATTATAAGGTATTTTCAATGATACACTGCATATTACGTTATATTATAAGGTATTTTCAATGATACACTGCATATTACGTTATATGGGAAGGTATTTTCAATGATACACTGCATATTACGTTATATTATAAGGTATTTTCAAAGATACACTACAAATAACGATATATTATAAGGTATTTTCAATGATACACTGCATATTACGTTATATGAGAAGGTATTTTCATTGATACACTACACATTACGATATATTATAAGGTATTTTCAATGAACACTGCATATTAACGTTATATGGGAAGGTATTTTCAATGATACACTGCATATTACGTTATATGGGAAGGTATTTTCATTGATAGACCAAGAATTTACCATATATTCTAAGGTATTTTCAATGATACACTGCATATTACGTATATATGGGAAGGTATTTTCAATGATACACTGCATATTACGTTATATTATAAGGTATTTTCAATGATACACTGCATAATACGTTATATTATGAGGTATTTTCAATGATACACTGCATATTACGTTATATTATAATGTATTTTCAATGATACACTGCATATTACGTTATATTATTAGGTATTTTTAATGATAAACTACTACGTATTATAAGGTATTTTCAATGATACACTGCATATTACGTTATATGGAAGGTATTTTCAATGATACACTGCATATTACGTTATATTATAAGGTATTTTCAATGATACACTGCATATTACGTTATATTATAAGGTATTTTCAATGATACACTGCATATTACGTTATATGGGAAGGTATTTTCAATGATA
>CAKAJI010000329.1:0-14694 GCA_916610255.1 Lasioglossum lativentre
ATATTCCGTAATATGCAGTGTATCATTGAAAATACCTTATAATATAACGTAATATGCAGTGTATCATTGAAAATACCTTATAATATAACGTAATATGCAGTGTATCATTGAAAATACCTTATAATATAACGTAATATGCAGTGTATCATTGAAAATACCATATAATATAACGTAATATGCAGTGTATCATTGAAAATACCTTATAATATAACGTAATATGCAGTGTATCATTGAAAATACCTTCCCATATAACGTAATATGCAGTGTATCATTGAAAATACCTTATAATATATCGTAATTTGTAGTGTATCAATGAAAAAAACCTTCTCATAAAACGTAATATGCAGTGTATCATTGAAAATACCTTATAATATATCGTTATTTGTAGTGTATCTTTGAAAATACCTTATAATATAACGTAATATGCAGTGTATCATTGAAAATACCTTATAATATAACGTAATTTGTAGTGTATCATTGAAAATACCTTATAATATGTAGTAGTTTATCATTGAAAATACCTTATAATATAACGTAATATGCAGTGTATCATTGAAAATACCTTATAATATAACGTAATATGCAGTGTATCATTGAAAATACCTTATAATATAACGTAATATGCAGTGTATCATTGAAAATACCTTATAATATATCGTTATTTGTAGTGTATCTTTGAAAATACCTTATAATATAACGTAATATGCAGTGTATCATTGAAAATACCTTAGAATATATGGTAATTCTAGTCTATCAATGAAAATACCTTATAATATATCGTAATTTGTAGTGTATCATTGAAAATACCTTATAATATATAGTAGTTTATCATTGAAAATACCTTATAATATAACGTAATATGCTGTGTATCATTGAAAATACCTTATAATATAACGTAATATGCAGTGTATCATTGAAAATACCTTATAATATAACGTAATATGCAGTGTATCATTGAAAATACCTTATGATATAACGTAATTTGTAGTGTATCATTGAAAATACCTTATAATATATAGTAGTTTATCATTGAAAATACCTTATAATATAACGTAATATGCTGTGTATCATTGAAAATTCCTTATAATATAACGTAATATGCAGTGTATCATTGAAAATACCTTATAATATAACGTAATATGCAGTGTATCATTGAAAATACCTTATAATATAACGTAATATGCAGTGTATCATTGAAAATACCTTATAATATAACGTAATATGCAGTGTATCATTGAAAATACCTTATAATATAACGTAATATGCAGTGTATCATTGCAAATACCTTATAATATAACGTAATATGCAGTGTATCATTGAAAATACCTTATAATATAACGTAATATGCAGTGTATCATTGAAAATACCTTATAATATAACGTAATATGCAGTGTATCATTGAAAATACCTTATAATATAACGTAATATGCAGTGTATCATTGAAAATACCTTATAATATAACGTAATATGCAGTGTATCATTGAAAATACCTTATAATATAACGTAATATGCAGTGTATCATTGAAAATACCTTATAATATAACGTAATATGCAGTGTATCATTGAAAATACCTTCCCATATAACGTAATATGCAGTGTATCATTGAAAATACCTTATGATATAACGTAATTTGTAGTGTATCATTGAAAATACCTTATAATATATAGTAGTTTATCATTGAAAATACCTTATAATATAACGTAATATGCTGTGTATCATTGAAAATTCCTTATAATATAACGTAATATGCAGTGTATCATTGAAAATACCTTATAATATAACGTAATATGCAGTGTATCATTGAAAATACCTTATAATATAACGTAATATGCAGTGTATCATTGAAAATACCTTATAATATAACGTAATATGCAGTGTATCATTGAAAATACCTTCCCATATAACGTAATATGCAGTGTATCATTGAAAATACCATATAATATAACGTAATATGCAGTGTATCATTGAAAATACCTTATAATATATCGTTATTTGTAGTGTATCTTTGAAAATACCTTATAATATAACCAACTATGCAGTGTATCATTGAAAATACCTTATAATATATCGTTACTTGTAGTGTATCTTTGAAAATACCTTATAATATATAGTAGTTTATCATTGAAAATACCTTATAATATAACGTAATATGCTGTGTATCATTGAAAATACCTTATAATATAACGTAATATGCAGTGTATCATTGAAAATACCTTATAATATAACGTAATTTGCAGTGTATCATTGAAAATACCTTATAATATAACGTAATATGCAGTGTATCATTGAAAATACCTTCTAATATAACGTAATATGCAGTGTATCATTGAAAATACCTTCCCATATAACGTAATATGCAGTGTATCATTGAAAATACCTTATAATATAACGTAATTTGTAGTGTATCAATGAAAATACCTTCTCATATAATGTAATATGCAGTGTATCATTGAAAATACCTTATAATATATCGTTATTTGTAGTGTATCTTTGAAAATACCTTATAATATAACGTAATATGCAGTGTATCATTGAAAATACCTTAGAATATATGGTAATTCTAGTCTATCAATGAAAATACCTTATAATATAACGTAATATGCAGTGTATCATTGAAAATACCTTATAATATAACGTAATTTGTAGTGTATCATTGAAAATACCTTATAATATAACGTAATATGCAGTGTATCATTGAAAATACATTATAACATATCGTAATTTGTAGTGTATCTTTGAAAATACCTTATAATATAACGTAATATGCAGTGTATCATTGAAAATACCTTATAATATAACGTAATATGCAGTGTATCATTGAAAATACCTTATAATATATCGTAATTTGTAGTGTATCAATGAAAATACCTTCTCATATAACGTAATATGCAGTGTATCATTGAAAATACCTTATAATATATCGTTATTTGTAGTGTATCTTTGAAAATACCTTATAATATAACCAAATATGCAGTGTATCATTGAAAATAACTTATAATATATCGTTACTTGTAGTGTATCTTTGAAAATACCTTATAATATATAGTAGTTTATCATTGAAAATACCTTATAATATAACGTAATATGCTGTGTATCATTGAAAATACCTTATAATATAACGTAATATGCAGTGTATCATTGAAAATACCTTATAATATAACGTAATATGCAGTGTATCATTGAAAATACCTTATAATATAACGTAATATGCAGTGTATCATTGAAAATACCTTATAATATAACGTAATTTGTAGTGTATCAATGAAAATACCTTCTCATATAACGTAATATGCAGTGTATCATTGAAAATACCTTATAATATATCGTTATTTGTAGTGTATCTTTGAAAATACCTTATAATATAACGTAATATGCAGTGTATCATTGAAAATACCTTAGAATATATGATAATTCTAGTCTATCAATGAAAATACCTTATAATATAACGTAATATGCAGTGTATCATTGAAAATACCTTATAATATATCGTAATTTGTAGTGTATCAATGAAAATACCTTCTCATATAACGTAATATGCAGTGTATCATTGAAAATACCTTATAATATATCGTTATTTGTAGTGTATCTTTGAAAATACCTTATAATATAACCAAATATGCAGTGTATCATTGAAAATACCTTATAATATATCGTTACTTGTAGTGTATCTTTGAAAATACCTTATAATATATAGTAGTTTATCATTGAAAATACCTTATAATATAACGTAATATGCTGTGTATCATTGAAAATACCTTATAATATAACGTAATATGCAGTGTATCATTGAAAATACCTTATAATATAACGTAATATGCAGTGTATCATTGAAAATACCTTATAATATAACGTAATATGCAGTGTATCATTGAAAATACCTTCTAATATAACGTAATATGCAGTGTATCATTGAAAATACCTTCCCATATAACGTAATATGCAGTGTATCATTGAAAATACCTTATAATATATCGTAATTTGTAGTGTATCAATGAAAATACCTTCTCATATAACTTAATATGCAGTGTATCATTGAAAATACCTTATAATATATCGTTATTTGTAGTGTATCTTTGAAAATACCTTATAATATAACGTAATATGCAGTGTATCATTGAAAATACCTTAGAATATATGGTAATTCTAGTCTATCAATGAAAATACCTTATAATATAACGTAATATGCAGTGTATCATTGAAAATACCTTATAATATAACGTAATATGCAGTGTATCATTGAAAATACCTTATAATATATCGTAATTTGTAGTGTATCAATGAAAATACCTTCTCATATAACGTAATATGCAGTGTATCATTGAAAATACCTTATAATATATCGTTATTTGTAGTGTATCTTTGAAAATACCTTATAATATAACCAAATATGCAGTGTATCATTGTAAATAACTTATAATATATCGTTACTTGTAGTGTATCTTTGAAAATACCTTATAATATATAGTAGTTTATCATTGAAAATACCTTATAATATAACGTAATATGCTGTGTATCATTGAAAATACCTTATAATATAACGTAATATGCAGTGTATCATTGAAAATACCTTATAATATATCGTTACTTGTAGTGTATCTTTGAAAATACCTTATAATATATAGTAGTTTATCATTGAAAATACCTTATAATATAACGTAATATGCTGTGTATCATTGAAAATACCTTATAATATAACGTAATATGCAGTGTATCATTGAAAATACCTTATAATATAACGTAATTTGCAGTGTATCATTGAAAATACCTTACAATATAACGTAATATGCAGTGTATCATTGAAAATACCTTCTAATATAACGTAATATGCAGTGTATCATTGAAAATACCTTCCCATATAACGTAATATGCAGTGTATCATTGAAAATACCTTATAATATAACGTAATTTGTAGTGTATCAATGAAAATACCTTCTCATATAATGTAATATGCAGTGTATCATTGAAAATACCTTATAATATATCGTTATTTGTAGTGTATCATTGAAAATACCTTATGATATACCGTAATATGCAGTGTATCATTGAAAATACCTTATAATATAACGTAATATGCAGTGTATCATTGAAAATACCTTATAATATAACGTAATATGCAGTGTATCATTGAAAATACCTTATAATATAACGTAATATGCAGTGTATCATTGAAAATACCATATAATATAACGTAATATGCAGTGTATCATTGAAAATACCTTATAATATAACGTAATATGCAGTGTATCATTGAAAATACCTTCCCATATAACGTAATATGCAGTGTATCATTGAAAATACCTTATAATATATCGTAATTTGTAGTGTATCAATGAAAAAACCTTCTCATAAAACGTAATATGCAGTGTATCATTGAAAATACCTTATAATATATCGTTATTTGTAGTGTATCTTTGAAAATACCTTATAATATAACGTAATATGCAGTGTATCATTGAAAATACCTTATGATATAACGTAATTTGTAGTGTATCATTGAAAATACCTTATAATATGTAGTAGTTTATCATTGAAAATACCTTATAATATAACGTAATATGCAGTGTATCATTGAAAATACCTTATAATATAACGTAATATGCAGTGTATCATTGAAAATACCTTATAATATAACGTAATATGCAGTGTATCATTGAAAATACCTTATAATATATCGTTATTTGTAGTGTATCTTTGAAAATACCTTATGATATAACGTAATATGCAGTGTATCATTGAAAATACCTTAGAATATATGGTAATTCTAGTCTATCAATGAAAATACCTTATAATATATCGTAATTTGTAGTGTATCATTGAAAATACCTTATAATATATAGTAGTTTATCATTGAAAATACCTTATAATATAACGTAATATGCTGTGTATCATTGAAAATACCTTATAATATAACGTAATATGCAGTGTTTCATTGAAAATACCTTATAATATAACGTAATATGCAGTGTATCATTGAAAATACCTTATGATATAACGTAATTTGTAGTGTATCATTGAAAATACCTTATAATATATAGTAGTTTATCATTGAAAATACCTTATAATATAACGTAATATGCTGTGTATCATTGAAAATTCCTTATAATATAACGTAATATGCAGTGTATCATTGAAAATACCTTATAATATAACGTAATATGCAGTGTATCATTGAAAATACCTTATAATATAACGTAATATGCAGTGTATCATTGAAAATACCTATAATATAACGTAATATGCAGTGTATCATTGAAAATACCTTATAATATAACGTAATATGCAGTGTATCATTGCAAATACCTTATAATATAACGTAATATCGCAGTGTATCATTGAAAATACCTTATAATATAACGTAATATGCAGTGTATCATTGAAAATACCTTATAATATAACGTAATATGCAGTGTATCATTGAAAATACCTTATAATATAACGTAATATGCAGTGTATCATTGAAAATACCTTATAATATAACGTAATATGCAGTGTATCATTGAAAATACCTTATAATATAACGTAATATGCAGTGTATCATTGAAAATACCTTATAATATAACGTAATATGCAGTGTATCATTGAAAATACCTTCCCATATAACGTAATATGCAGTGTATCATTGAAAATACCTTATGATATAACGTAATTTGTAGTGTATCATTGAAAATACCTTATAATATATAGTAGTTTATCATTGAAAATACCTTATAATATAACGTAATATGCTGTGTATCATTGAAAATTCCTTATAATATAACGTAATATGCAGTGTATCATTGAAAATACCTTATAATATAACGTAATATGCAGTGTATCATTGAAAATACCTTATAATATAACGTAATATGCAGTGTATCATTGAAAATACCTTCTAATATAACGTAATATGCAGTGTATCATTGAAAATACCTTCCCATATAACGTAATATGCAGTGTATCATTGAAAATACCATATAATATAACGTAATATGCAGTGTATCATTGAAAATACCTTATAATATATCGTTATTTGTAGTGTATCTTTGAAAATACCTTATAATATAACCAACTATGCAGTGTATCATTGAAAATACCTTATAATATATCGTTACTTGTAGTGTATCTTTGAAAATACCTTATAATATATAGTAGTTTATCATTGAAAATACCTTATAATATAACGTAATATGCTGTGTATCATTGAAAATACCTTATAATATAACGTAATATGCAGTGTATCATTGAAAATACCTTATAATATAACGTAATTTGCAGTGTATCATTGAAAATACCTTATAATATAACGTAATATGCAGTGTATCATTGAAAATACCTTCTAATATAACGTAATATGCAGTGTATCATTGAAAATACCTTCCCATATAACGTAATATGCAGTGTATCATTGAAAATACCTTATAATATAACGTAATTTGTAGTGTATCAATGAAAATACCTTCTCATATAATGTAATATGCAGTGTATCATTGAAAATACCTTATAATATATCGTTATTTGTAGTGTATCTTTGAAAATACCTTATAATATAACGTAATATGCAGTGTATCATTGAAAATACCTTAGAATATATGGTAATTCTAGTCTATCAATGAAAATACCTTATAATATAACGTAATATGCAGTGTATCATTGAAAATACCTTATGATATAACGTAATTTGTAGTGTATCATTGAAAATACCTTATAATATAACGTAATATGCAGTGTATCATTGAAAATACATTATAACATATCGTAATTTGTAGTGTATCTTTGAAAATACCTTATAATATAACGTAATATGCAGTGTATCATTGAAAATACCTTATAATATAACGTAATATGCAGTGTATCATTGAAAATACCTTATAATATATCGTAATTTGTAGTGTATCAATGAAAATACCTTCTCATATAACGTAATATGCAGTGTATCATTGAAAATACCTTATAATATATCGTTATTTGTAGTGTATCTTTGAAAATACCTTATAATATAACCAAATATGCAGTGTATCATTGAAAATAACTTATAATATATCGTTACTTGTAGTGTATCTTTGAAAATACCTTATAATATATAGTAGTTTATCATTGAAAATACCTTATAATATAACGTAATATGCTGTGTATCATTGAAAATACCTTATAATATAACGTAATATGCAGTGTATCATTGAAAATACCTTATAATATAACGTAATATGCAGTGTATCATTGAAAATACCTTATAATATAACGTAATATGCAGTGTATCATTGAAAATACCTTATAATATAACGTAATTTGTAGTGTATCAATGAAAATACCTTCTCATATAACGTAATATGCAGTGTATCATTGAAAATACCTTATAATATATCGTTATTTGTAGTGTATCTTTGAAAATACCTTATAATATAACGTAATATGCAGTGTATCATTGAAAATACCTTAGAATATATGATAATTCTAGTCTATCAATGAAAATACCTTATAATATAACGTAATATGCAGTGTATCATTGAAAATACCTTATAATATATCGTAATTTGTAGTGTATCAATGAAAATACCTTCTCATATAACGTAATATGCAGTGTATCATTGAAAATACCTTATAATATATCGTTATTTGTAGTGTATCTTTGAAAATACCTTATAATATAACCAAATATGCAGTGTATCATTGAAAATACCTTATAATATATCGTTACTTGTAGTGTATCTTCGAAAATACCTTATAATATATAGTAGTTTATCATTGAAAATACCTTATAATATAACGTAATATGCTGTGTATCATTGAAAATACCTTATAATATAACGTAATATGCAGTGTATCATTGAAAATACCTTATAATATAACGTAATATGCAGTGTATCATTGAAAATACCTTATAATATAACGTAATATGCAGTGTATCATTGAAAATACCTTCTAATATAACGTAATATGCAGTGTATCATTGAAAATACCTTCCCATATAACGTAATATGCAGTGTATCATTGAAAATACCTTATAATATAACGTAATTTGTAGTGTATCAATGAAAATACCTTCTCATATAACTTAATATGCAGTGTATCATTGAAAATACCTTATAATATATCGTTATTTGTAGTGTATCTTTGAAAATACCTTATAATATAACGTAATATGCAGTGTATCATTGAAAATACCTTAGAATATATGGTAATTCTAGTCTATCAATGAAAATACCTTATAATATAACGTAATATGCAGTGTATCATTGAAAATACATTATAACATATCGTAATTTGTAGTGTATCTTTGAAAATACCTTATAATATAACGTAATATGCAGTGTATCATTGAAAATACCTTATAATATAACGTAATATGCAGTGTATCATTGAAAATACCTTATAATATATCGTAATTTGTAGTGTATCAATGAAAATACCTTCTCATATAACGTAATATGCAGTGTATCATTGAAAATACCTTATAATATATCGTTATTTGTAGTGTATCTTTGAAAATACCTTATAATATAACCAAATATGCAGTGTATCATTGTAAATAACTTATAATATATCGTTACTTGTAGTGTATCTTTGAAAATACCTTATAATATATAGTAGTTTATCATTGAAAATACCTTATAATATAACGTAATATGCTGTGTATCATTGAAAATACCTTATAATATAACGTAATATGCAGTGTATCATTGAAAATACCTTATAATATAACGTAATATGCAGTGTATCATTGAAAATACCTTATAATATAACGTAATATGCAGTGTATCATTGAAAATACCTTATAATATAACGTAATTTGTAGTGTATCAATGAAAATACCTTCTCATATAACGTAATATGCAGTGTATCATTGAAAATACCTTATAATATATCGTTATTTGTAGTGTATCTTTGAAAATACCTTATAATATAACGTAATATGCAGTGTATCATTGAAAATACCTTAGAATATATGATAATTCTAGTCTATCAATGAAAATACCTTATAATATAACGTAATATGCAGTGTATCATTGAAAATACCTTATAATATATCGTAATTTGTAGTGTATCAATGAAAATACCTTCTCATATAACGTAATATGCAGTGTATCATTGAAAATACCTTATAATATATCGTTATTTGTAGTGTATCTTTGAAAATACCTTATAATATAACCAAATATGCAGTGTATCATTGAAAATACCTTATAATATATCGTTACTTGTAGTGTATCTTTGAAAATACCTTATAATATATAGTAGTTTATCATTGAAAATACCTTATAATATAACGTAATATGCTGTGTATCATTGAAAATACCTTATAATATAACGTAATATGCAGTGTATCATTGAAAATACCTTATAATATAACGTAATTTGCAGTGTATCATTGAAAATACCTTATAATATTACGTAATATGCAGTGTATCATTGAAAATACCTTCTAATATAACGTAATATGCAGTGTATCATTGAAAATACCTTCCCATATAACGTAATATGCAGTGTATCATTCAAAATACCTTATAATATAACGTAATTTGTAGTGTATCAATGAAAATACCTTCTCATATAATGTAATATGCAGTGTATCATTGAAAATACCTTATAATATATCGTTATTTGTAGTGTATCTTTGAAAATACCTTATAATATAACGTAATATGCAGTGTATCATTGAAAATACCTTAGAATATATGGTAATTCTAGTCTATCAATGAAAATACCTTATAATATAACGTAATATGCAGTGTATCATTGAAAATACCTTATAATATAACGTAATTTGTAGTGTATCATTGAAAATACCTTATAATATAACGTAATATGCAGTGTATCATTGAAAATACATTATAACATATCGTAATTTGTAGTGTATCTTTGAAAATACCTTATAATATAACGTAATATGCAGTGTATCATTGAAAATACCTTATAATATAACGTAATATGCAGTGTATCATTGAAAATACCTTATAATATATCGTAATTTGTAGTGTATCAATGAAAATACCTTCTCATATAACGTAATATGCAGTGTATCTTTGAAAATACCTTATAATATAACCAAATATGCAGTGTATCATTGAAAATACCTTATAATATATCGTTACTTGTAGTGTATCTTTGAAAATACCTTATAATATATAGTAGTTTATCATTGAAAATACCTTATAATATAACGTAATATGCTGTGTATCATTGAAATACCTTATAATATAAACGTAATATGCAGTGTATCATTGAAAATACCTTATAATATAACGTAATATGCAGTGTATCATTGAAAATACCTTATAATATAACGTAATATGCAGTGTATCATTGAAAATACCTTATAATATAACGTAATATGCAGTGTATCATTGAAAATACCTTATAATATAACGTAATATGCAGTGTATCATTGAAAATACCTTATAATATATCGTAATTTGTAGTGTAACAATGAAAATACCTTCTCATATAACGTAATATGCAGTGTATCATTGTAAATACCTTATAATTTAACGTAATATGCAGTGTATCATTGAAAATACCTTATAATATATCGTTATTTGTAGTGTATCTTTGAAAATACCTTCTCATATAACGTAATATGCAGTGTATCATTGTAAATACCTTATAATATAACGTAATATGCAGTGTATCATTGAAAATACCTTATAATATATCGTTATTTGTAGTGTATCTTTGAAAATACCTTATAATATAACGTAATATGCAGTGTATCATTGAAAATACCTTATGATATAACGTAATTTGTAGTGTATCATTGAAAATACCTTATAATATATAGTAGTTTATCATTGAAAATACCTTATAATATAACGTAATATGCTGTGTATCATTGAAAATACCTTATAATATAACGTAATATGCAGTGTATCATTGAAAATACCTTATAATATAACGTAATATGCAGTGTATCATTGAAAATACCTTATAATATAACGTAATATGCAGTGTATCATTGAAAATACCTTCTAATATAACGTAATATGCAGTGTATCATTGAAAATACCTTCCCATATAACGTAATATGCAGTGTATCATTGAAAATACCTTATAATATAACGTAATTTGTAGTGTATTAATGAAAATACCTTCTCATATAACGTAATATGCAGTGTATCATTGTAAATACCTTATAATATAACGTAATATGCAGTGTATCATTGAAAATACCTTATAATATAACGAAATATGCAGTGTATCATTGAAAATACCTTATAATATAACGTAATATGCAGTGTATCATTGAAAAATACATTATAATATAACGTAATATGCAGTGTATCATTGAAAATACTTATAATATAACGTAATATGCAGTGAATCATTGAAAATACCTTATAATATAACGTAATATGCAGTGTATCATTGAAAATACCTTATAATATAACGTAATATGCAGTGTATCATTGAAAATACCTTCCATATAACGTAATATGCCAGTGTATCATTGAAAATACCTTATGATATAACGTAATTTGTAGTGTATCATTGAAAATACCTAATAATATAGTAGTTTATCATTGAAAATACCTTATAATATAACGTAATATGCAGTGTATCATTGAAAATACCTTATAATATAACGTAATATGGCAGTGTATCATTGAAAATACCTTATAATATATCGTTATTTGTAGTGTATCTTTGAAAATACCTTATAATATAACCAAATATGCAGTGTATCATTGAAAATACCTTATTATATATCGTTATTTGTAGTGTATCTTTGAAAATACCTTATAATATAACGTAATATGCAGTGTATCATTGAAAATACCTTATGATATAACGTAATTTGTAGTGTATCATTGAAAATACCTTATAATATATAGTAGTTTATCATTGAAAATACCTTATAATATAACGTAATATGCTGTGTATCATTGAAAATACCTTATAATATAAAGTAATATGCAGTGTATCATTGAAAATACCTTATAATATAACGTAATATGCAGTGTATCATTGAAAATACCTTATAATATAACGTAATATGCAGTGTATCATTGAAATACCTTATAATATAACGTAATATGCAGTGTAACATTGAAAATACCTTATAATATAACGTAATATGCAGTGTATCATTGAAAAATACCTTATAATATAACGTAATATGCAGTGTAATCATTGAAAATACCATAGAAGATAACGTAATATGCAGTGTATCATTGAAAATACCTTATAATATAACGTAATATGCAGTGTATCATTGAAAATACTTCCCATATAACGTAATATGCAGTGTATCATTGAAAATACCTTATAATATAACGTAATTTGTAGTGTATCAATGAAAATACCTTCTCATATAACGTAATATGCAGTGTATCATTGTAAATACCTTATAATATAACGTAATATGCAGTGTATCATTGAAAATACCTTATAATATAACGTAATATGCAGTGTATCATTGAAAATACCTTATAATATAACGTAATATGCAGTGTATCATTGAAAATACCTTCCATATAACGTAATATGCAGTGTATCATTGAAAATACCTTATGATATAACGTAATTCGTAGTGTATCATTGAAAATACCTTATAATATATAGTAGTTTATCATTGAAAATACCTTATAATATAACGTAATATGCAGTGTATCATTGAAAATACCTTATAATATAACGTAATATGCAGTGTATCATTGAAAATACCTTATAATATATCGTTATTTGTAGTGTATCTTTGAAAATACCTTATAATATAACCAAATATGCAGTGTATCATTGAAAATACCTTATTATATATCGTTATTTGTAGTGTATCTTTGAAAATACCTTATAATATAACGTAATATGCAGTGTATCATTGAAAATACCTTATGATATAACGTAATTTGTAGTGTATCATTGAAAATACCTTATAATATATAGTAGTTTATCATTGAAAATACCTTATAATATAACGTAATATGCTGTGTATCATTGAAAATACCTTATAATATAACGTAATATGCAGTGTATCATTGAAAATACCTTATAATATAACGTAATATGCAGTGTATCATTGAAAATACCTTATAATATAACGTAATATGCAGTGTATCATTGAAAATACCTTATAATATAACGTAATATGCAGTGTAACATTGAAAATACCTTATAATATAACGTAATATGCAGTGTATCATTGAAAATACCTTATAATATAACGTAATATGCAGTGTATCATTGAAAATACCATAGAAGATAACGTAATATGCAGTGTATCATTGAAAATACCTTATAATATAACGTAATATGCAGTGTATCATTGAAAATACCTTCCCATATAACGTAATATGCAGTGTATCATTGAAAATACCTTATAATATAACGTAATTTGTAGTGTATCAATGAAAATACCTTCTCATATAACGTAATATGCAGTGTATCATTGTAAATACCTTATAATATAACGTAATATGCAGTGTATCATTGAAAATACCTTATAATATAACGTAATATGCAGTGTATCATTGAAAATACCTTATAATATAACGTAATATGCAGTGTATCATTGAAAATACCTTCCCATATAACGTAATATGCAGTGTATCATTGAAAATACCTTATGATATAACGTAATTTGTAGTGTATCATTGAAAATACCTTATAATATATAGTAGTTTATCATTGAAAATACCTTATAATATAACGTAATATGCAGTGTATCATTGAAAATACCTTATAATATAACGTAATATGCAGTGTATCATTGAAAATACCTT
>CAKAJI010000330.1:0-88260 GCA_916610255.1 Lasioglossum lativentre
CCTTATAATATAACGTAATATGCAGTGTATCATTGAAAATAACTTATAATATAACGTGATATGCAGCCTATCATTGAAAATACCTTATAGTATAACGTAATATGCAGTGTATCATTGAAAATACTTTATAATATAATGTAATATTTGCAGTCTACCATTGAAAATACCTTATAATATAACGTAATATGCAGTATATCTTTGAAAATACCTATAATATAACGTAATATGCAGTCTATCATTGAAAATGCCTTATAATATAACGTAATATGCAGTATATCATTGAAAATACCTTATAATATAACGTGATATGCAGTCTATCATTGAAAATACCTTATAGTATAACGTAATATGCAGTGTATCATTGAAAAATACCTTATAATATAATGTAATATTTGCAGTCTACCATTGAAAATACCTTATAATATAACGTAATATGCAGTATATCTTTGAAAATACCTATAATATAACGTAATATGCAGTCTATCATTGAAAATGCCTTATAATATAACGTAATATGCAGTATATCATTGAAAATACCTTATAATATAACGTAATATGCAGTGTATCATTGAAAATACCTTATAATATAACGTAATATGCAGTGTATCATTGAAAATACCTTATAATATAACGTAATATGCAGTATAAACATTGTAAATACCTTATAATATAACGTAATATGCAGTGTTATCATTGAAAATACCTTATAATATAACGTAATATGCAGTGTATCATTGAAAATACCTTATAATATAACGTAATATGCAGTATATCATTGAAAATACCTTATAATATAACGTAATATGCAGTGTATCATTGAAAATACCTTATAATATAACGTAATATGCAGTGTGTCATTGAAAATGCCTTATAATATAACGTAATATGCAGTATATCATTGAAAATACCTTATAATATAACGTAATATGCAGTCTATCATTGAAAATGCCTTATAATATAACGTAATATGCAGTATATCATTGAAAATACCTTATAATATAACGTAATATGCAGTGTATCATTGAAAAATACCTTCTAATATAACGTAATATGCAGTCTATCATTGAAAATACCTTATAATATAACGTAATATGCAGTATATCTTTGAAAATACCTTATAATATAACGTAATATGCAGTCTATCATTGAAAATGCCTTATAATATAACGTAATATGCAGTATATCATTGAAAATACCCTATAATATAATGTAATATGCAGTCTATCATTGAAAATGCCTTATAATACAACGTAATATGCAGTATATCATTGAAAATACCTTATAATATAACGTAATATGCAGTGTATCATTGAAAATACCTTATAATATAACGTAATATGCAGTATATCTTTGAAAATACCTATAATATAACGTAATATGCAGTCTATCATTGAAAATGCCTTATAATATAACGTAATATGCAGTATAACATTGTAAATACCTTATAATATAACGTAATATGCAGTGTATCATTGAAAATACCTTATAATATAACGTAATATGCAGTCTATCATTGAAAATACCTTATAGTATAACGTATTATGCAGTGTATCATTGAAAATACCTTATAATATAATGTAATATTTGCAGTCTACCATTGAAAATACCTTATAATATAATGTAATATTTGCAGTCTACCATTGAAAATACCTTATAATATAACGTAATATGCAATGTATCATTGAAAATACCTTATAATGTAACGTAATAAGCAGTGTATCATTGAAAAATACCCTATAATATAATGTAATATGCAGTGTATCATTGAAAATACCTTATAATATAATGTAATATTTGCAGTCTATCATTGAAAATACGTGATAATATAACGTAATATGCAGTCTATCATTGAAAATGCCTTATAATATAACGTAATATGCAGTATATCATTGAAAAATACCTTATAATATAACGTAATATGCAGTGTATCATTGAAAATACCTTATAATATAACGTAATATGCAGTGTATCATTGAAAATAACTTATAATATAACGTGATATGCAGCCTATCATTGAAAATACCTTATAGTATAACGTAATATGCAGTGTATCATTGAAAATACTTTATAATATAATGTAATATTTGCAGTCTACCATTGAAAATACCTTATAATATAACGTAATATGCAGTATATCTTTGAAAATACCTATAATATAACGTAATATGCAGTCTATCATTGAAAATGCCTTATAATATAACGTAATATGCAGTATATCATTGTAAATACCTTATAATATAACGTGATATGCAGCCTATCATTGAAAATACCTTATAGTATAACGTAATATGCAGTGTATCATTGAAAATACCTTATAATATAATGTAATATTTGCAGTCTACCATTGAAAATACCTTATAATATAACGTAATATGCAGTATATCTTTGAAAATACCTATAATATAACGTAATATGCAGTCTATCATTGAAAATGCCTTATAATATAACGTAATATGCAGTATATCATTGTAAATACCTTATAATATAACGTTATTATGCAGTGTATCATTGAAAATACCTTATAATATAACGTAATATGCAGTGTATCATTGAAAATACCTTATAATATAACGTAATATGCAGTATAACATTGTAAATACCTTATAATATAACGTAATATGCAGTGTATCATTGAAAATACCTTATAATATAACGTAATATGCAGTGTATCATTGAAAATACCTTATAATATAACGTAATATGCAGTATATCATTGAAAATACCTTATAATATAACGTAATATGCAGTGTATCATTGAAAATACCTTATAATTATAACGTAATATGCAGTGTGTCATTGAAAATGCCTTATAATATAACGTAATATGCAGTATATCATTGAAAATACCTTATAATATAACGTAATATGCAGTCTATCATTGAAAATGCCTTATAATATAACGTAATATGCAGTATATCATTGAAAATACCTTATAATATAACGTAATATGCAGTGTATCATTGAAAATACCTTCTAATATAACGTAATATGCAGTCTATCATTGAAAATACCTTATAATATAACGTAATATGCAGTATATCTTTGAAAATACCTTATAATATAACGTAATATGCAGTCTATCATTGAAAATGCCTTATAATATAACGTAAAATGCAGTATATCATTGAAAATACCCTATAATATAATGTAATATGCAGTCTATCATTGAAAATGCCTTATAATACAACGTAATATGCAGTATATCATTGAAAATACCTTATAATATAACGTAATATGCAGTGTATCATTGAAAATACCTTATAATATAACGTAATATGCAGTATATCTTTGAAAATACCTATAATATAACGTAATATGCAGTCTATCATTGAAAATGCCTTATAATATAACGTAATATGCAGTATAACATTGTAAATACCTTATAATATAACGTAATATGCAGTGTATCATTGAAAATACCTTATAATATAACGTAATATGCAGTGTATCATTGAAAATACCTTATAATATAACGTAATATGCAGTATATCATTGAAAATACCTTATAATATAACGTAATATGCAGTGTATCATTGAAAATACCTTATAATATAACGTAATATGCAGTGTGTCATTGAAAATGCCTTATAATATAACGTAATATGCAGTATATCATTGAAAATACCTTATAATATAACGTAATATGCAGTCTATCATTGAAAATGCCTTATAATATAACGTAATATGCAGTATATCATTGAAAATACCTTATAATATAACGTAATATGCAGTGTATCATTGAAAATACCTTCTAATATAACGTAATATGCAGTCTATCATTGAAAATACCTTATAGTATAACGTATTATGCAGTGTATCATTGAAAATACCTTATAATATAATGTAATATTTGCAGTCTACCATTGAAAATACCTTATAATATAATGTAATATTTGCAGTCTACCATTGAAAATACCTTATAATATAACGTAATATGCAGTGTATCATTGAAAATACCTTATAATATAACGTAATATGCAGTGTGTCATTGAAAATGCCTTATAATATAACGTAATATGCAGTATATCATTGAAAATACGTGATAATATAACGTAATATGCAGTCTATCGTTGAAAATGCATTATAATATAACGTAATATGCAGTATATCTTTGAAAATACCTTATAATATAACGTAATATGCAGTCTATCATTGAAAATGCCTTATAATATAACGTAATATGCAGTATATCATTGAAAATACCCTATAATATAATGTAATATGCAGTCTATCATTGAAAATGCCTTATAATACAACGTAATATGCAGTATATCATTGAAAATACCTTATAATATAACGTAATATGCAGTGTATCATTGAAAATACCTTATAATATAACGTAATATGCAGTGTATCATTGAAAATACCTTCTAATATAACGTAATATGCAGTCTATCATTGAAAATACCTTATAGTATAACGTATTATGCAGTGTATCATTGAAAATACCTTATAATATAACGTAATATGCAGTGTATCATTGAAAATACCTTATAATATAACGTAATATGCAGTGTATCATTGAAAAATACCTTCTAATATAACGTAATATGCAGTCTATCATTGAAAATACCTTATAGTATAACGTATTATGCAGTGTATCATTGAAAATACCTTATAATATAATGTAATATTTGCAGTCTACCATTGAAAATACCTTATAATATAATGTAATATTTGCAGTCTACCATTGAAAATACCTTATAATATAATGTAATATTTGCAGTCTACCATTGAAAATACCTTATAATATAACGTAATATGCAGTATATCATTGAAAATACCTTATAATATAACGTAATATGCAGTGTATCATTGAAAATACCTTCTAATATAACGTAATATGCAGTCTATCATTGAAAATACCTTATAGTATAACGTATTATGCAGTGTATCATTGAAAATACCTTATAATATAATGTAATATTTGCAGTCTACCATTGAAAATACCTTATAATATAATGTAATATTTGCAGTCTACCATTGAAAATACCTTATAATATAACGTAATATGCAGTGTATCATTGAAAATACCTTATAATATAATGTAATATTTGCAGTCTATCATTGAAAATACGTGATAATATAACGTAATATGCAGTCTATCATTGAAAATGCCTTATAATATAACGTAATATGCAGTATATCATTGAAAATACCTTATAATATAACGTAATATGCAGTGTATCATTGAAAATACCTTATAATTATAACGTAATATGCAGTGTATCATTGAAAATAACTTATAATATAACGTGATATGCAGCCTATCATTGAAAATACCTTATAGTATAACGTAATATGCAGTGTATCATTGAAAATACCTTATAATATAATGTAATATTTGCAGTCTACCATTGAAAATACCTTATAATATAACGTAATATGCAGTATATCTTTGAAAATACCTATAATATAACGTAATATGCAGTCTATCATTGAAAATGCCTTATAATATAACGTAATATGCAGTATATCATTGTAAATACCTTATAATATAACGTGATATGCAGCCTATCATTGAAAATACCTTATAATATAACGTAATATGCAGTCTATCATTGAAAATGCCTTATAATATAACGTAATATGCAGTATATCATTGAAAATACCCTATAATATAATGTAATATGCAGTCTATCATTGAAAATGCCTTATAATACAACGTAATATGCAGTATATCATTGAAAATACCTTATAATATAACGTAATATGCAGTGTATCATTGAAAATACCTATAATATAACGTAATATGCAGTGTGTCATTGAAAATGCCTTATAATATAACGTAATATGCAGTATATCATTGAAAATACCTTATAATATAACGTAATATGCAGTCTATCATTGAAAATGCCTTATAATATAACGTAATATGCAGTATATCATTGAAAATACCTTATAATATAACGTAATATGCAGTATATCATTGAAAATACCTTATAATATAACGTAATATGCAGTGTATCATTGAAAATACCTTATAATATAACGTAATATGCAGTGTGTCATTGAAAATACCTTATAATATAACGTAATATGCAGTGTATCATTGAAAATACCTTATAATGTAACGTAATAAGCAGTGTATCATTGAAAATACCCTATAATATAATGTAATATGCAGTGTATCATTGAAAATACCTTATAATATAATGTAATATTTGCAGTCTATCATTGAAAATGCCTTATAATATAACGTAATATGCAGTATATCATTGAAAATACGTTATAATATAACGTAATATGCAGTGTATCATTGAAAATACCTTCTAATATAACGTAATATGCAGTCTATCATTGAAAATACCTTATAGTATAACGTATTATGCAGTGTATCATTGAAAATACCTTATAATATAATGTAATATTTGCAGTCTACCATTGAAAATACCTTATAATATAATGTAATATTTGCAGTCTACCATTGAAAATACCTTATAATATAACGTAATATGCAGTGTATCATTGAAAATACCTTATAATGTAACGTAATATGCAGTATATCATTGAAAATACCTTATAATATAACGTAATATGCAGTGTATCATTGAAAATACCTTATAATATAACGTAATATGCAGTGTGTCATTGAAAATGCCTTATAATATAACGTAATATGCAGTATATCATTGAAAATACGTGATAATATAACGTAATATGCAGTCTATCATTGAAAATGCCTTATAATATAACGTAATATGCAGTATATCTTTGAAAATACCTTATAATATAACGTAATATGCAGTCTATCATTGAAAATGCCTTATAATATAACGTAATATGCAGTATATCATTGAAAATACCCTATAATATAATGTAATATGCAGTCTATCATTGAAAATGCCTTATAATACAACGTAATATGCAGTATATCATTGAAAATACCTTATAATATAACGTAATATGCAGTGTATCATTGAAAATACCTTATAATATAACGTAATATGCAGTGTATCATTGAAAATGCCTTATAATATTACGTAATATGCAGTGTATCATTGAAAATACCTTATAATATAATGTAATATTTGCAGTCTATCATTGAAAATACCTTATAATATTACGTAATATGCAGTCAATCATTGAAAATACGTGATAATATAACGTAATATGCAGTCTATCATTGAAAATGCCTTATAATATAACGTAATATGCAGTCTATCATTGAAAATGCCTTATAATATAACGTAATATGCAGTATATCAATGAAAATACCTTATAATATAACGTAATATGCAGTGTATCATTGAAAATACCTTATAATATAACGTAATATGCAGTCTATCATTGAAAATACCTTATAGTATAACGTATTATGCAGTGTATCATTGAAAATACCTTATAATATAATGTAATATTTGCAGTCTACCATTGAAAATACCTTATAATATAATGTAATATTTGCAGTCTACCATTGAAAATACCTTATAATATAATGTAATATTTGCAGTCTACCATTGAAAATACCTTATAATATAACGTAATATGCAGTATATCATTGAAAATACCTTATAATATAACGTAATATGCAGTGTATCATTGAAAATACCTTCTAATATAACGTAATATGCAGTCTATCATTGAAAATACCTTATAGTATAACGTATTATGCAGTGTATCATTGAAAATACCTTATAATATAATGTAATATTTGCAGTCTACCATTGAAAATACCTTATAATATAATGTAATATTTGCAGTCTACCATTGAAAATACCTTATAATATAACGTAATATGCAGTGTATCATTGAAAATACCTTATAATATAAATGTAATATTTGCAGTCTATCATTGAAAATACGTGATAATATAACGTAATATGCAGTCTATCATTGAAAATGCCTTATAATATAACGTAATATGCAGTATATCATTGAAAATACCTTATAATATAACGTAATATGCAGGTGTATCATTGAAAATACCTTATAATATAACGTAATATGCAGTGTATCATTGAAAATAACTTATAATATAACGTGATATGCAGCCTATCATTGAAAATACCTTATAGTATAACGTAATATGCAGTGTATCATTGAAAATACCTTATAATATAATGTAATATTTGCAGTCTACCATTGAAAATACCTTATAATATAACGTAATATGCAGTATATCTTTGAAAATACCTATAATATAACGTAATATGCAGTCTATCATTGAAAATGCCTTATTATATAACGTAATATGCAGTATATCATTGTAAATACCTTATAATATAACGTGATATGCAGCCTATCATTGAAAATACCTTATAATATAACGTAATATGCAGTCTATCATTGAAAATGCTTATAATATAACGTAATATGCAGTATATCATTGAAAATACCCTATAATATAATGTAATATGCAGTCTATCATTGAAAATGCCTTATAATACAACGTAATATGCAGTATATCATTGAAAATACCTTATAATATAACGTAATATGCAGTGTATCATTGAAAATACCTTATAATATAACGTAATATGCAGTGTGTCATTGAAAATGCCTTATAATATAACGTAATATGCAGTATATCATTGAAAATACCTTATAATATAACGTAATATGCAGTCTATCATTGAAAATGCCTTATAATATAACGTAATATGCAGTATATCATTGAAAATACCTTATAATATAACGTAATATGCAGTGTATCATTGAAAATACCTTCTAATATAACGTAATATGCAGTCTATCATTGAAAATACCTTATAGTATAACGTATTATGCAGTGTATCATTGAAAATACCTTATAATATAATGTAATATTTGCAGTCTACCATTGAAAATACCTTATAATATAATGTAATATTTGCAGTCTACCATTGAAAATACCTTATAATATAACGTAATATGCAGTGTATCATTGAAAATACCTTATAATGTAACGTAATAAGCAGTGTATCATTGAAAATACCCTATAATATAATGTAATATGCAGTGTATCATTGAAAATACCTTATAATATAATGTAATATTTGCAGTCTATCATTGAAAATGCCTTATAATATAACGTAATATGCAGTATATCATTGAAAATACGTGATAATATAACGTAATATGCAGTGTATCATTGAAAATACCTTCTAATATAACGTAATATGCAGTCTATCATTGAAAATACCTTATAGTATAACGTATTATGCAGTGTATCATTGAAAATACCTTATAATATAATGTAATATTTGCAGTCTACCATTGAAAATACCTTATAATATAATGTAATATTTGCAGTCTACCATTGAAAATACCTTATAATATAACGTAATATGCAGTGTATCATTGAAAATACCTTATAATGTAACGTAATATGCAGTATATCATTGAAAATACCTTATAATATAACGTAATATGCAGTGTATCATTGAAAATACCTTATAATATAACGTAATATGCAGTGTGTCATTGAAAATGCCTTATAATATAACGTAATATGCAGTATATCATTGAAAATACGTGATAATATAACGTAATATGCAGTCTATCATTGAAAATGCCTTATAATATAACGTAATATGCAGTATATCTTTGAAAATACCTTATAATATAACGTAATATGCAGTCTATCATTGAAAATGCCTTATAATATAACGTAATATGCAGTATATCATTGAAAATACCCTATAATATAAGGTAATATGCAGTCTATCATTGAAAATGCCTTATAATACAACGTAATATGCAGTATATCATTGAAAATACCTTATAATATAACGTAATATGCAGTGTATCATTGAAAATACCTTATAATATAACGTAATATGCAGTGTATCATTGAAAATGCCTTATAATATTACGTAATATGCAGTGTATCATTGAAAATACCTTATAATATAATGTAATATTTGCAGTCTATCATTGAAAATACCTTATAATATTACGTAATATGCAGTCAATCATTGAAAATACGTGATAATATAACGTAATATGCAGTCTATCATTGAAAATGCCTTATAATATAACGTAATATGCAGTCTATCATTGAAAATGCCTTATAATATAACGTAATATGCAGTATATCAATGAAAATACCTTATAATATAACGTAATATGCAGTGTATCATTGAAAATACCTTATAATATAACGTAATATGCAGTCTATCATTGAAAATACCTTATAGTATAACGTATTATGCAGTGTATCATTGAAAATACCTTATAATATAATGTAATATTTGCAGTCTACCATTGAAAATACCTTATAATATAATGTAATATTTGCAGTCTACCATTGAAAATACCTTATAATATAACGTAATATGCAGTATATCATTGAAAATACCTTATAATATAACGTAATATGCAGTGTATCATTGAAAATACCTTCTAATATAACGTAATATGCAGTCTATCATTGAAAATACCTTATAGTATAACGTATTATGCAGTGTATCATTGAAAATACCTTATAATATAATGTAATATTTGCAGTCTACCATTGAAAATACCTTATAATATAATGTAATATTTGCAGTCTATCATAGAAAATACCTTATAATATAACGTAATATGCAGTGTATCATTGAAAATACCTTATAATGTAACGTAATATGCAGTCTATCATTGAAAATACCTTATAATATAACGTAATATGCAGTGTATCATTGAAAATACCTTATAATATAACGTAATATGCAGTGTATCATTGAAAATACCTTCTAATATAACGTAATATGCAGTCTATCATTGAAAATACCTTATAGTATAACGTATTATGCAGTGTATCATTGAAAATACCTTATAATATAACGTAATATGCAGTGTATCATTGAAAATACCTTATAATATAACGTAATATGCAGTGTATCATTGAAAATACCTTCTAATATAACGTAATATGCAGTCTATCATTGAAAATACCTTATAGTATAACGTATTATGCAGTGTATCATTGAAAATACCTTATAATATAATGTAATATTTGCAGTCTACCATTGAAAATACCTTATAATATAATGTAATATTTGCAGTCTACCATTGAAAATACCTTATAATATAATGTAATATTTGCAGTCTACCATTGAAAATACCTTATAATATAACGTAATATGCAGTATATCATTGAAAATACCTTATAATATAACGTAATATGCAGTGTATCATTGAAAATACCTTCTAATATAACGTAATATGCAGTCTATCATTGAAAATACCTTATAGTATAACGTATTATGCAGTGTATCATTGAAAATACCTTATAATATAATGTAATATTTGCAGTCTACCATTGAAAATACCTTATAATATAATGTAATATTTGCAGTCTACCATTGAAAATACCTTATAATATAACGTAATATGCAGTGTATCATTGAAAATACCTTATAATATAATGTAATATTTGCAGTCTATCATTGAAAATACGTGATAATATAACGTAATATGCAGTCTATCATTGAAAATGCCTTATAATATAACGTAATATGCAGTATATCATTGAAAATACCTTATAATATAACGTAATATGCAGTGTATCATTGAAAATACCTTATAATATAACGTAATATGCAGTGTATCATTGAAAATAACTTATAATATAACGTGATATGCAGCCTATCATTGAAAATACCTTATAGTATAACGTAATATGCAGTGTATCATTGAAAATACCTTATAATATAATGTAATATTTGCAGTCTACCATTGAAAATACCTTATAATATAACGTAATATGCAGTATATCTTTGAAAATACCTATAATATAACGTAATATGCAGTCTATCATTGAAAATGCCTTATAATATAACGTAATATGCAGTATATCATTGTAAATACCTTATAATATAACGTGATATGCAGCCTATCATTGAAAATACCTTATAATATAACGTAATATGCAGTCTATCATTGAAAATGCCTTATAATATAACGTAATATGCAGTATATCATTGAAAATACCCTATAATATAATGTAATATGCAGTCTATCATTGAAAATGCCTTATAATACAACGTAATATGCAGTATATCATTGAAAATACCTTATAATATAACGTAATATGCAGTGTATCATTGAAAATACCTTATAATATAACGTAATATGCAGTGTGTCATTGAAAATGCCTTATAATATAACGTAATATGCAGTATATCATTGAAAATACCTTATAATATAACGTAATATGCAGTCTATCATTGAAAATGCCTTATAATATAACGTAATATGCAGTATATCATTGAAAATACCTTATAATATAACGTAATATGCAGTGTATCATTGAAAATACCTTCTAATATAACGTAATATGCAGTCTATCATTGAAAATACCTTATAGTATAACGTATTATGCAGTGTATCATTGAAAATACCTTATAATATAATGTAATATTTGCAGTCTACCATTGAAAATACCTTATAATATAATGTAATATTTGCAGTCTACCATTGAAAATACCTTATAATATAACGTAATATGCAGTGTATCATTGAAAATACCTTATAATGTAACGTAATAAGCAGTGTATCATTGAAAATACCCTATAATATAACGTAATATGCAGTGTATCATTGAAAATACCTTATAATATAATGTAATATTTGCAGTCTATCATTGAAAATGCCTTATAATATAACGTAATATGCAGTATATCATTGAAAATACGTTATAATATAACGTAATATGCAGTGTATCATTGAAAATACCTTCTAATATAACGTAATATGCAGTCTATCATTGAAAATACCTTATAGTATAACGTATTATGCAGTGTATCATTGAAAATACCTTATAATATAATGTAATATTTGCAGTCTACCATTGAAAATACCTTATAATATAATGTAATATTTGCAGTCTACCATTGAAAATACCTTATAATATAACGTAATATGCAGTGTATCATTGAAAATACCTTATAATGTAACGTAATATGCAGTATATCATTGAAAATACCTTATAATATAACGTAATATGCAGTGTATCATTGAAAATACCTTATAATATAACGTAATATGCAGTGTGTCATTGAAAATGCCTTATAATATAACGTAATATGCAGTATATCATTGAAAATACGTGATAATATAACGTAATATGCAGTCTATCATTGAAAATGCCTTATAATATAACGTAATATGCAGTATATCTTTGAAAATACCTTATAATATAACGTAATATGCAGTCTATCATTGAAAATGCCTTATAATATAACGTAATATGCAGTATATCATTGAAAATACCCTATAATATAATGTAATATGCAGTCTATCATTGAAAATGCCTTATAATACAACGTAATATGCAGTATATCATTGAAAATACCTTATAATATAACGTAATATGCAGTGTATCATTGAAAATACCTTATAATATAACGTAATATGCAGTGTATCATTGAAAATGCCTTATAATATTACGTAATATGCAGTGTATCATTGAAAATACCTTATAATATAATGTAATATTTGCAGTCTATCATTGAAAATACCTTATAATATTACGTAATATGCAGTCAATCATTGAAAATACGTGATAATATAACGTAATATGCAGTCTATCATTGAAAATGCCTTATAATATAACGTAATATGCAGTCTATCATTGAAAATGCCTTATAATATAACGTAATATGCAGTATATCAATGAAAATACCTTATAATATAACGTAATATGCAGTGTATCATTGAAAATACCTTCTAATATAACGTAATATGCAGTCTATCATTGAAAATACCTTATAGTATAACGTATTATGCAGTGTATCATTGAAAATACCTTATAATATAATGTAATATTTGCAGTCTACCATTGAAAATACCTTATAATATAATGTAATATTTGCAGTCTACCATTGAAAATACCTTATAATATAACGTAATATGCAGTGTATCATTGAAAATACCTTATAATGTAACGTAATAAGCAGTGTATCATTGAAAATACCCTATAATATAATGTAATATGCAGTGTATCATTGAAAATACCTTATAATATAATGTAATATTTGCAGTCTATCATTGAAAATACGTGATAATATAACGTAATATGCAGTCTATCATTGAAAATGCCTTATAATATAACGTAATATGCAGTATATCATTGAAAATACCTTATAATATAACGTAATATGCAGTGTATCATTGAAAATACCTTATAATATAACGTAATATGCAGTATATCATTGAAAATACCTTATAATATAACGTAAAATGCAGTGTATCATTGAAAATACCTTATAATATAACGTAATATACAGTCTATCATTGAAAATGCCTTATAATATAACGTAATATGCAGTATATCATTGAAAATACCTTATAATATAACGTAATATGCAGTGTATCATTGAAAATACCTTATAATATAACGTAATATGCAGTCTATCATTGAAAATACCTTATAGTATAACGTATTATGCAGTGTATCATTGAAAATACCTTATAATATAATGTATTATTTGCAGTCTACCATTGAAAATACCTTATAATATAATGTAATATTTGCAGTCTACCATTGAAAATACCTTATAATATAACGTAATATGCAGTGTATCATTGAAAATACCTTATAATGTAACGTAATAAGCAGTGTATCATTGAAAATACCCTATAATATAATGTAATATGCAGTGTATCATTGAAAATACCTTATAATATAATGTAATATTTGCAGTCTATCATTGAAAATACGTGATAATATAACGTAATATGCAGTCTATCATTGAAAATGCCTTATAATATAACGTAATATGCAGTATATCATTGAAAATACCTTATAATATAACGTAATATGCAGTGTATCATTGAAAATACCTTATAATATAACGTAATATGCAGTGTATCATTGAAAATACCTTATAGTATAACGTATTATGCAGTGTATCATTGAAAATACCTTATAATATAATGTAATATTTGCAGTCTACCATTGAAAATACCTTATAATATAACGTAATATGCAGTGTATCATTGAAAATACCTTATAATGTAACGTAATAAGCAGTGTATCATTGAAAATACCCTATAATATAATGTAATATGCAGTGTATCATTGAAAATACCTTATAATATAATGTAATATTTGCAGTCTATCATTGAAAATACGTGATAATATAACGTAATATGCAGTCTATCATTGAAAATGCCTTATAATATAACGTAATATGCAGTATATCATTGAAAATACCTTATAATATAACGTAATATGCAGTGTATCATTGAAAATACCTTATAATATATCGTAATATGCAGTATATCATTGAAAATACCTTATAATATAACGTAAAATGCAGTGTATCATTGAAAATACCTTATAATATAACGTAATATGCAGTCTATCATTGAAAATGCCTTATAATATAACGTAATATGCAGTATATCATTGAAAATACCTTATAATATAACGTAATATGCAGTGTATCATTGAAAATACCTTATAATATAACGTAATATGCAGTCTATCATTGAAAATACCTTATAGTATAACGTATTATGCAGTGTATCATTGAAAATACCTTATAATATAATGTATTATTTGCAGTCTACCATTGAAAATACCTTATAATATAATGTAATATTTGCAGTCTACCATTGAAAATACCTTATAATATAACGTAATATGCAGTGTATCATTGAAAATACCTTATAATGTAACGTAATAAGCAGTGTATCATTGAAAATACCCTATAATATAATGTAATATGCAGTGTATCATTGAAAATACCTTATAATATAATGTAATATTTGCAGTCTATCATTGAAAATACGTGATAATATAACGTAATATGCAGTCTATCATTGAAAATGCCTTATAATATAACGTAATATGCAGTATATCATTGAAAATACCTTATAATATAACGTAATATGCAGTGTATCATTGAAAATACCTTATAATATAACGTAATATGCAGTGTATCATTGAAAATAACTTATAATATAACGTGATATGCAGCCTATCATTGAAAATACCTTATAGTATAACGTAATATGCAGTGTATCATTGAAAATACCTTATAATATAATGTAATATTTGCAGTCTACCATTGAAAATACCTTATAATATAACGTAATATGCAGTATATCTTTGAAAATACCTATAATATAACGTAATATGCAGTCTATCATTGAAAATGCCTTATAATATAACGTAATATGCAGTATATCATTGTAAATACCTTATAATATAACGTAATATGCAGTATATCATTGAAAATACCTTATAATATAACGTAATATGCAGTGTATCATTGAAAATACCTTCTAATATAACGTAATATGCAGTCTATCATTGAAAATACCTTATAGTATAACGTATTATGCAGTGTATCATTGAAAATACCTTATAATATAATGTAATATTTGCAGTCTACCATTGAAAATACCTTATAATATAATGTAATATTTGCAGTCTACCATTGAAAATACCTTATAATATAACGTAATATGCAGTGTATCATTGAAAATACCTTATAATGTAACGTAATAAGCAGTGTATCATTGAAAATACCCTATAATATAATGTAATATGCAGTGTATCATTGAAAATACCTTATAATATAATGTAATATTTGCAGTCTATCATTGAAAATGCCTTATAATATAACGTAATATGCAGTATATCATTGAAAATACCTTATAATATAACGTAATATGCAGTGTATCATTGAAAATACCTTCTAATATAACGTAATATGCAGTCTATCATTGAAAATACCTTATAGTATAACATATTATGCAGTGTATCATTGAAAATACCTTATAATATAATGTAATATTTGCAGTCTACCATTGAAAATACCTTATAATATAATGTAATATTTGCAGTCTACCATTGAAAATACCTTATAATATAACGTAATATGCAGTGTATCATTGAAAATACCTTATAATGTAACGTAATATGCAGTATATCATTGAAAATGCCTTATAATATAACGTAATATGCAGTATATCATTGAAAATACGTGATAATATAACGTAATATGCAGTCTATCATTGAAAATGCCTTATAATATAACGTAATATGCAGTATATCTTTGAAAATACCTTATAATATAACGTAATATGCAGTGTATCATTGAAAATACCTTATAATATAACGTAATATGCAGTGTATCATTGAAAATACCTTATAATATAACGTAATATGCAGTGTGTCATTGAAAATGCCTTATAATATAACGTAATATGCAGTATATCATTGAAAATACGTGATAATATAACGTAATATGCAGTCTATCATTGAAAATGCCTTATAATATAACGTAATATGCAGTATATCTTTGAAAATACCTTATAATATAACGTAATATGCAGTCTATCATTGAAAATGCCTTATAATATAACGTAATATGCAGTATATCATTGAAAATACCCTATAATATAATGTAATATGCAGTCTATCATTGAAAATGCCTTATAATACAACGTAATATGCAGTATATCATTGAAAATACCTTATAATATAACGTAATATGCAGTGTATCATTGAAAATACCTTATAATATAACGTAATATGCAGTGTATCATTGAAAATGCCTTATAGTATAACGTATTATGCAGTGTATCATTGAAAATACCTTATAATATAATGTAATATTTGCAGTCTACCATTGAAAATACCTTATAATATAATGTAATATTTGCAGTCTACCATTGAAAATACCTTATAATATAACGTAATATGCAGTATATCATTGAAAATACCTTATAATATAACGTAATATGCAGTGTATCATTGAAAATACCTTCTAATATAACGTAATATGCAGTCTATCATTGAAAATACCTTATAGTATAACGTATTATGCAGTGTATCATTGAAAATACCTTATAATATAATGTAATATTTGCAGTCTACCATTGAAAATACCTTATAATATAATGTAATATTTGCAGTCTATCATTGAAAATACCTTATAATATAACGTAATATGCAGTGTATCATTGAAAATACCTTATAATGTAACGTAATATGCAGTCTATCATTGAAAATACCTTATAATATAACGTAATATGCAGTGTATCATTGAAAATACCTTATAATATAACGTAATATGCAGTGTGTCATTGAAAATGCCTTATAATATAACGTAATATGCAGTATATCATTGAAAATACGTGATAATATAACGTAATATGCAGTCTATCATTGAAAATGCCTTATAATATAACGTAATATGCAGTATATCTTTGAAAATACCTTATAATATAACGTAATATGCAGTCTATCATTGAAAATGCCTTATAATATAACGTAATATGCAGTATATCATTGAAAATACCCTATAATATAATGTAATATGCAGTCTATCATTGAAAATGCCTTATAATACAACGTAATATGCAGTATATCATTGAAAATACCTTATAATATAACGTAATATGCAGTGTATCATTGAAAATACCTTATAATATAACGTAATATGCAGTGTATCATTGCAAATGCCTTATAATATTACGTAATATGCAGTGTATCATTGAAAATACCTTATAATATAATGTAATATTTGCAGTCTATCATTGAAAATACCTTATAATATTACGTAATATGCAGTCAATCATTGAAAATACGTGATAATATAACGTAATATGCAGTCTATCATTGAAAATGCCTTATAATATAACGTAATATGCAGTCTATCATTGAAAATGCCTTATAATATAACGTAATATGCAGTGTATCATTGAAAATACCTTATAATATAACGTAATATGCAGTGTATCATTGAAAATACCTTATAGTATAACGTATTATGCAGTGTATCATTGAAAATACCTTATAATATAATGTAATATTTGCAGTCTACCATTGAAAATACCTTATAATATAACGTAATATGCAGTGTATCATTGAAAATACCTTATAATGTAACGTAATAAGCAGTGTATCATTGAAAATACCCTATAATATAATGTAATATGCAGTGTATCATTGAAAATACCTTATAATATAATGTAATATTTGCAGTCTATCATTGAAAATACGTGATAATATAACGTAATATGCAGTCTATCATTGAAAATGCCTTATAATATAACGTAATATGCAGTATATCATTGAAAATACCTTATAATATAACGTAATATGCAGTGTATCATTGAAAATACCTTATAATATAACGTAATATGCAGTATATCATTGAAAATACCTTATAATATAACGTAAAATGCAGTGTATCATTGAAAATACCTTATAATATAACGTAATATGCAGTCTATCATTGAAAATGCCTTATAATATAACGTAATATGCAGTATATCATTGAAAATACCTTATAATATAACGTAATAAGCAGTGTATCATTGAAAATACCTTATAATATAACGTAATATGCAGTCTATCATTGAAAATACCTTATAGTATAACGTATTATGCAGTGTATCATTGAAAATACCTTATAATATAATGTATTATTTGCAGTCTACCATTGAAAATACCTTATAATATAATGTAATATTTGCAGTCTACCATTGAAAATACCTTATAATATAACGTAATATGCAGTGTATCATTGAAAATACCTTATAATGTAACGTAATAAGCAGTGTATCATTGAAAATACCCTATAATATAATGTAATATGCAGTGTATCATTGAAAATACCTTATAATATAATGTAATATTTGCAGTCTATCATTGAAAATACGTGATAATATAACGTAATATGCAGTCTATCATTGAAAATGCCTTATAATATAACGTAATATGCAGTATATCATTGAAAATACCTTATAATATAACGTAATATGCAGTGTATCATTGAAAATACCTTATAATATAACGTAATATGCAGTGTATCATTGAAAATAACTTATAATATAACGTGATATGCAGCCTATCATTGAAAATACCTTATAGTATAACGTAATATGCAGTGTATCATTGAAAATACCTTATAATATAATGTAATATTTGCAGTCTACCATTGAAAATACCTTATAATATAACGTAATATGCAGTATATCTTTGAAAATACCTATAATATAACGTAATATGCAGTCTATCATTGAAAATGCCTCATAATATAACGTAATATGCAGTATATCATTGTAAATACCTTATAATATAACGTAATATGCAGTATATCATTGAAAATACCTTATAATATAACGTAATATGCAGTGTATCATTGAAAATACCTTCTAATATAACGTAATATGCAGTCTATCATTGAAAATACCTTATAGTATAACGTATTATGCAGTGTATCATTGAAAATACCTTATAATATAATGTAATATTTGCAGTCTACCATTGAAAATACCTTATAATATAATGTAATATTTGCAGTCTACCATTGAAAATACCTTATAATATAACGTAATATGCAGTGTATCATTGAAAATACCTTATAATGTAACGTAATAAGCAGTGTATCATTGAAAATACCCTATAATATAATGTAATATGCAGTGTATCATTGAAAATACCTTATAATATAATGTAATATTTGCAGTCTATCATTGAAAATGCCTTATAATATAACGTAATATGCAGTATATCATTGAAAATACCTTATAATATAACGTAATATGCAGTGTATCATTGAAAATACCTTCTAATATAACGTAATATGCAGTCTATCATTGAAAATACCTTATAGTATAACATATTATGCAGTGTATCATTGAAAATACCTTATAATATAATGTAATATTTGCAGTCTACCATTGAAAATACCTTATAATATAATGTAATATTTGCAGTCTACCATTGAAAATACCTTATAATATAACGTAATATGCAGTGTATCATTGAAAATACCTTATAATGTAACGTAATATGCAGTATATCATTGAAAATGCCTTATAATATAACGTAATATGCAGTATATCATTGAAAATACGTGATAATATAACGTAATATGCAGTCTATCATTGAAAATGCCTTATAATATAACGTAATATGCAGTATATCTTTGAAAATACCTTATAATATAACGTAATATGCAGTCTATCATTGAAAATACCTTATAATATAACGTAAAATGCAGTGTATCATTGAAAATACCTTATAATATAACGTAATATGCAGTCTATCATTGAAAATGCCTTATAATACAACGTAATATGCAGTATATCATTGAAAATACCTTATAATATAACGTAATATGCAGTGTATCATTGAAAATGCCTTATAATATAACGTAATATGCAGTATATCATTGAAAATACCTTATAATATAACGTAATATGCAGTATATCATTGAAAATACCCTATAATATAATGTAATATGCAGTCTATCATTGAAAATGCCTTATAATACAACGTAATATGCAGTATATCATTGAAAATACCTTATAATATAACGTAATATGCAGTGTATCATTGAAAATACCTTATAATATAACGTAATATGCAGTCTATCATTGAAAATACCTTATAGTATAACGTATTATGCAGTGTATCATTGAAAATACCCTATAATATAATGTAATATGCAGTGTATCATTGAAAATACCTTATAATATAATGCAATATTTGCAGTCTATCATTGAAAATACGTGATAATATAACGTAATATGCAGTCTATCATTGAAAATGCCTTATAATATAACGTAATATGCAGTATATCATTGAAAATACCTTATAATATAACGTAATATGCAGTGTATCATTGAAAATACCTTATAATATAACGTAATATGCAGTGTATCATTGAAAATAACTTATAATATATCGTGATATGCAGCCTATCATTGAAAATACCTTATAGTATAACGTAATATGCAGTGTATCATTGAAAATACCTTATAATATAATGTAATATTTGCAGTCTACCATTGAAAATACCTTATAATATAACGTAATATGCAGTATATCTTTGAAAATACCTATAATATAACGTAATATGCAGTCTATCATTGAAAATGCCTTATAATATAACGTAATATGCAGTATATCATTGTAAATACCTTATAATATAACGTAATATGCAGTGTATCATTGAAAATACCTTATAATATAACGTAATATGCAGTGTATCATTGAAAATGCCTTATAATATAACGTAATATGCAGTATATCATTGAAAATACCTTATAATATAACGTAATATGCAGTGTATCATTGAAAATACCTTATAATATAACGTAATATGCAGTCTATCATTGAAAATACCTTATAGTATAACGTATTATGCAGTGTATCATTGAAAATACCTTATAATATAATGTAATATTTGCAGTCTACCATTGAAAATACCTTATAATATAATGTAATATTTGCAGTCTACCATTGAAAATACCTTATAATATAACGTAATATGCAGTATATCATTGAAAATACCTTATAATATAACGTAATATGCAGTGTATCATTGAAAATACCTTATAATATAACGTAATATGCAGTCTATCATTGAAAATACCTTATAGTATAACGTATTATGCAGTGTATCATTGAAAATACCTTATAATATAATGTATTATTTGCAGTCTACCATTGAAAATACCTTATAATATAATGTAATATTTGCAGTCTACCATTGAAAATACCTTATAATATAACGTAATATGCAGTGTATCATTGAAAATACCTTATAATGTAACGTAATAAGCAGTGTATCATTGAAAATACCCTATAATATAATGTAATATGCAGTGTATCATTGAAAATACCTTATAATATAATGTAATATTTGCAGTCTATCATTGAAAATACGTGATAATATAACGTAATATGCAGTCTATCATTGAAAATGCCTTATAATATAACGTAATATGCAGTATATCATTGTAAATACCTTATAATATAACGTAATATGCAGTGTATCATTGAAAATACCTTATAATATAACGTAATATGCAGTATATCATTGTAAATACCTTATAATATAACGTAATATGCAGTGTATCATTGAAAATACCTTATAATATAACGTAATATGCAGTGTATCATTGAAAATACCTTATAATATAACGTAATATGCAGTATATCATTGAAAATACCTTATAATATAACGTAAAATGCAGTGTATCATTGAAAATACCTTATAATATAACGTAATATGCAGTCTATCATTGATAATGCCTTATAATATAACGTAATATGCAGTATATCATTGAAAATACCTTATAATATAACGTAATATGCAGTGTATCATTGAAAATACCTTATAATATAACGTAATATGCAGTCTATCATTGAAAATACCTTATAGTATAACGTATTATGCAGTGTATCATTGAAAATACCTTATAATATAATGTAATATTTGCAGTCTACCATTGAAAATACCTTATAATATAATGTAATATTTGCAGTCTACCATTGAAAATACCTTATAATATAACGTAATATGCAGTATATCATTGAAAATACCTTATAATATAACGTAATATGCAGTGTATCATTGAAAATACCTTATAATATAACGTAATATGCAGTGTATCATTGAAAATAACTTATAATATAACGTGATATGCAGCCTATCATTGAAAATACCTTATAGTATAACGTAATATGCAGTGTATCATTGAAAATACCTTATAATATAATGTAATATTTGCAGTCTACCATTGAAAATACCTTATAAAGTAACGTAATATGCAGTATATCTTTGAAAATACCTATAATATAACGTAATATGCAGTCTATCATTGAAAATGCCTTATAATATAACGTAATATGCAGTATATCATTGTAAATACCTTATAATATAACGTAATATGCAGTGTATCATTGAAAATACCTTATAATATAACGTAATATGCAGTGTATCATTGAAAATACCTTATAATATAACGTAATATGCAGTATATCATTGAAAATACCTTATAGTATAACGTATTATGCAGTGTATCATTGAAAATACCTTATAATATAATGTAATATTTGCAGTCTACCATTGAAAATACCTTATAATATAATGTAATATTTGCAGTCTACCATTGAAAATACCTTATAATATAACGTAATATGCAGTATATCATTGAAAATACCTTATAATATAACGTAATATGCAGTGTATCATTGAAAATACCTTATAATATAACGTAATATGCAGTCTATCATTGAAAATACCTTATAGTATAACGTATTATGCAGTGTATCATTGAAAATACCTTATAATATAATGTATTATTTGCAGTCTACCATTGAAAATACCTTATAATATAATGTAATATTTGCAGTCTACCATTGAAAATACCTTATAATATAACGTAATATGCAGTGTATCATTGAAAATACCTTATAATGTAACGTAATAAGCAGTGTATCATTGAAAATACCCTATAATATAATGTAATATGCAGTGTATCATTGAAAATACCTTATAATATAATGTAATATTTGCAGTCTATCATTGAAAATACGTGATAATATAACGTAATATGCAGTCTATCATTGAAAATGCCTTATAATATAACGTAATATGCAGTATATCATTGAAAATACCTTATAATATAACGTAATATGCAGTATATCATTGTAAATACCTTATAATATAACGTAATATGCAGTGTATCATTGAAAATACCTTATAATATAACGTAATATGCAGTGTATCATTGAAAATACCTTATAATATAACGTAATATGCAGTGTATCATTGAAAATACCTTATAATATAACGTAAAATGCAGTGTATCATTGAAAATACCTTATAATATAACGTAATATGCAGTCTATCATTGATAATGCCTTATAATATAACGTAATATGCAGTCTATCATTGAAAATACCTTATAATATAACGTAATATGCAGTGTATCATTGAAAATACCTTATAATATAACGTAATATGCAGTCTATCATTGAAAATACCTTATAGTATAACGTATTATGCAGTGTATCATTGAAAATACCTTATAATATAATGTAATATTTGCAGTCTACCATTGAAAATACCTTATAATATAATGTAATATTTGCAGTCTACCATTGAAAATACCTTATAATATAACGTAATATGCAGTATATCATTGAAAATACCTTATAATATAACGTAATATGCAGTGTATCATTGAAAATACCTTATAATATAACGTAATATGCAGTGTATCATTGAAAATAACTTATAATATAACGTGATATGCAGCCTATCATTGAAAATTCCTTATAGTATAACGTAATATGCAGTGTATCATTGAAAATACCTTATAATATAATGTAATATTTGCAGTCTACCATTGAAAATACCTTATAATATAATGTAATATTTGCAGTCTACCATTGAAAATACCTTATAATATAACGTAATATGCAGTGTATCATTGAAAATACCTTATAATATAACGTAATATGCAGTATATCATTGAAAATACCTTATAATATAACGTAATATGCAGTATATCATTGAAAATACGTGATAATATAACGTAATATGCAGTCTATCATTGAAAATGCCTTATAATATAACGTAATATGCAGTATATCTTTGAAAATACCTTATAATATAATGTAATATGCAGTCTATCATTGAAAATACCTTATAATATAACGTAAAATGCAGTGTATCATTGAAAATACCTTATAATATAACGTAATATGCAGTCTATCATTGAAAATGCCTTATAATATAACGTAATATGCAGTATATCATTGAAAATACCTTATAATATAACGTAATATGCAGTGTATCATTGAAAATGCCTTATAATATAACGTAATATGCAGTATATCATTGAAAATACCTTATAATATAACGTAATATGCAGTATATCATTGAAAATACCCTATAATATAATGTAATATGCAGTCTATCATTGAAAATGCCTTATAATACAACGTAATATGCAGTATATCATTGAAAATACCTTATAATATAACGTAATATGCAGTGTATCATTGAAAATACCTTATAATATAACGTAATATGCAGTCTATCATTGAAAATACCTTATAGTATAACGTATTATGCAGTGTATCATTGAAAATACCCTATAATATAATGTAATATGCAGTGTATCATTGAAAATACCTTATAATATAATGCAATATTTGCAGTCTATCATTGAAAATACGTGATAATATAACGTAATATGCAGTCTATCATTGAAAATGCCTTATAATATAACGTAATATGCAGTATATCATTGAAAATACCTTATAATATAACGTAATATGCAGTGTATCATTGAAAATACCTTATAATATAACGTAATATGCAGTGTATCATTGAAAATAACTTATAATATATCGTGATATGCAGCCTATCATTGAAAATACCTTATAGTATAACGTAATATGCAGTGTATCATTGAAAATACCTTATAATATAATGTAATATTTGCAGTCTACCATTGAAAATACCTTATAATATAACGTAATATGCAGTATATCTTTGAAAATACCTATAATATAACGTAATATGCAGTCTATCATTGAAAATGCCTTATAATATAACGTAATATGCAGTATATCATTGTAAATACCTTATAATATAACGTAATATGCAGTGTATCATTGAAAATACCTTATAATATAACGTAATATGCAGTGTATCATTGAAAATGCCTTATAATATAACGTAATATGCAGTATATCATTGAAAATACCTTATAATATAACGTAATATGCAGTCTATCATTGAAAATACCTTATAGTATAACGTATTATGCAGTGTATCATTGAAAATACCTTATAATATAATGTATTATTTGCAGTCTACCATTGAAAATACCTTATAATATAATGTAATATTTGCAGTCTACCATTGAAAATACCTTATAATATAACGTAATATGCAGTGTATCATTGAAAATACCTTATAATGTAACGTAATAAGCAGTGTATCATTGAAAATACCCTATAATATAATGTAATATGCAGTGTATCATTGAAAATACCTTATAATATAATGTAATATTTGCAGTCTATCATTGAAAATACGTGATAATATAACGTAATATGCAGTCTATCATTGAAAATGCCTTATAATATAACGTAATATGCAGTATATCATTGAAAATACCTTATAATATAACGTAATATGCAGTATATCATTGTAAATACCTTATAATATAACGTAATATGCAGTGTATCATTGAAAATACCTTATAATATAACGTAATATGCAGTGTATCATTGAAAATACCTTATAATATAACGTAATATGCAGTGTATCATTGAAAATACCTTATAATATAACGTAAAATGCAGTGTATCATTGAAAATACCTTATAATATAACGTAATATGCAGTCTATCATTGATAATGCCTTATAATATAACGTAATATGCAGTATATCATTGAAAATACCTTATAATATAACGTAATATGCAGTGTATCATTGAAAATACCTTATAATATAACGTAATATGCAGTCTATCATTGAAAATACCTTATAGTATAACGTATTATGCAGTGTATCATTGAAAATACCTTATAATATAATGTAATATTTGCAGTCTACCATTGAAAATACCTTATAATATAATGTAATATTTGCAGTCTACCATTGAAAATACCTTATAATATAACGTAATATGCAGTATATCATTGAAAATACCTTATAATATAACGTAATATGCAGTGTATCATTGAAAATACCTTATAATATAACGTAATATGCAGTGTATCATTGAAAATAACTTATAATATAACGTGATATGCAGCCTATCATTGAAAATTCCTTATAGTATAACGTAATATGCAGTGTATCATTGAAAATACCTTATAATATAATGTAATATTTGTAGTCTACCATTGAATATACCTTATAAAGTAACGTAATATGCAGTATATCTTTGAAAATACCTATAATATAACGTAATATGCAGTCTATCATTGAAAATGCCTTATAATATAACGTAATATGCAGTATATCATTGTAAATACCTTATAATATAACGTAATATGCAGTGTATCATTGAAAATACCTTATAATATAACGTAATATGCAGTGTATCATTGAAAATACCTTATAATATAACGTAATATGCAGTATATCATTGAAAATACCTTATAGTATAACGTATTATGCAGTGTATCATTGAAAATACCTTATAATATAACGTAATATGCAGTGTATCATTGCAAATGCCTTATAATATTACGTAATATGCAGTGTATCATTGAAAATACCTTATAATATAATGTAATATTTGCAGTCTATCATTGAAAATACCTTATAATATTACGTAATATGCAGTCAATCATTGAAAATACGTGATAATATAACGTAATATGCAGTCTATCATTGAAAATGCCTTATAATATAACGTAATATGCAGTCTATCATTGAAAATGCCTTATAATATAACGTAATATGCAGTGTATCATTGAAAATACCTTATAATATAACGTAATATGCAGTGTATCATTGAAAATACCTTATAGTATAACGTATTATGCAGTGTATCATTGAAAATACCTTATAATATAATGTAATATTTGCAGTCTACCATTGAAAATACCTTATAATATAACGTAATATGCAGTGTATCATTGAAAATACCTTATAATGTAACGTAATAAGCAGTGTATCATTGAAAATACCCTATAATATAATGTAATATGCAGTGTATCATTGAAAATACCTTATAATATAATGTAATATTTGCAGTCTATCATTGAAAATACGTGATAATATAACGTAATATGCAGTGTATCATTGAAAATGCCTTATAATATAACGTAATATGCAGTATATCATTGAAAATACCTTATAATATAACGTAATATGCAGTGTATCATTGAAAATACCTTATAATATAACGTAATATGCAGTGTATCATTGAAAATAACTTATAATATAACGTGATATGCAGCCTATCATTGAAAATACCTTATAGTATAACGTAATATGCAGTGTATCATTGAAAATACCTTATAATATAATGTAATATTTGCAGTCTACCATTGAAAATACCTTATAATATAACGTAATATGCAGTATATCTTTGAAAATACCTATAATATAACGTAATATGCAGTCTATCATTGAAAATGCCTCATAATATAACGTAATATGCAGTATATCATTGTAAATACCTTATAATATAACGTAATATGCAGTATATCATTGAAAATACCTTATAATATAACGTAATATGCAGTGTATCATTGAAAATACCTTCTAATATAACGTAATATGCAGTCTATCATTGAAAATACCTTATAATATAACGTAATATGCAGTGTATCATTGAAAATACCTTATAATATAACGTAATATGCAGTGTATCATTGAAAATGCCTTATAATATTACGTAATATGCAGTGTATCATTGAAAATACCTTATAATATAATGTAATATTTGCAGTCTATCATTGAAAATACCTTATAATATTACGTAATATGCAGTCAATCATTGAAAATACGTGATAATATAACGTAATATGCAGTCTATCATTGAAAATGCCTTATAATATAACGTAATATGCAGTCTATCATTGAAAATGCCTTATAATATAACGTAATATGCAGTATATCAATGAAAATACCTTATAATATAACGTAATATGCAGTGTATCATTGAAAATACCTTATAATATAACGTAATATGCAGTCTATCATTGAAAATACCTTATAGTATAACGTATTATGCAGTGTATCATTGAAAATACCTTATAATATAATGTAATATTTGCAGTCTACCATTGAAAATACCTTATAATATAATGTAATATTTGCAGTCTACCATTGAAAATACCTTATAATATAACGTAATATGCAGTATATCATTGAAAATACCTTATAATATAACGTAATATGCAGTGTATCATTGAAAATACCTTCTAATATAACGTAATATGCAGTCTATCATTGAAAATACCTTATAGTATAACGTATTATGCAGTGTATCATTGAAAATACCTTATAATATAATGTAATATTTGCAGTCTACCATTGAAAATACCTTATAATATAATGTAATATTTGCAGTCTACCATTGAAAATACCTTATAATGTAACGTAATAAGCAGTGTATCATTGAAAATACCCTATAATATAATGTAATATGCAGTGTATCATTGAAAATACCTTATAATATAATGTAATATTTGCAGTCTATCATTGAAAATGCCTTATAATATAACGTAATATGCAGTATATCATTGAAAATACCTTATAATATAACGTAATATGCAGTGTATCATTGAAAATACCTTCTAATATAACGTAATATGCAGTCTATCATTGAAAATACCTTATAGTATAACATATTATGCAGTGTATCATTGAAAATACCTTATAATATAATGTAATATTTGCAGTCTACCATTGAAAATACCTTATAATATAATGTAATATTTGCAGTCTACCATTGAAAATACCTTATAATATAACGTAATATGCAGTGTATCATTGAAAATACCTTATAATGTAACGTAATATGCAGTATATCATTGAAAATGCCTTATAATATAACGTAATATGCAGTATATCATTGAAAATACGTGATAATATAACGTAATATGCAGTCTATCATTGAAAATGCCTTATAATATAACGTAATATGCAGTATATCTTTGAAAATACCTTATAATATAACGTAATATGCAGTCTATCATTGAAAATACCTTATAATATAACGTAAAATGCAGTGTATCATTGAAAATACCTTATAATATAACGTAATATGCAGTCTATCATTGAAAATGCCTTATAATATAACGTAATATGCAGTATATCATTGAAAATACCTTATAATATAACGTAATATGCAGTGTATCATTGAAAATACCTTATAATATAACGTAATATGCAGTATATCATTGAAAATACCTTATAATATAACGTAATATGCAGTATATCATTGAAAATACCCTATAATATAATGTAATATGCAGTCTATCATTGAAAATGCCTTATAATACAACGTAATATGCAGTATATCATTGAAAATACCTTATAATATAACGTAATATGCAGTGTATCATTGAAAATACCTTATAATATAACGTAATATGCAGTCTATCATTGAAAATACCTTATAGTATAACGTATTATGCAGTGTATCATTGAAAATACCCTATAATATAATGTAATATGCAGTGTATCATTGAAAATACCTTATAATATAATGCAATATTTGCAGTCTATCATTGAAAATACGTGATAATATAACGTAATATGCAGTCTATCATTGAAAATGCCTTATAATATAACGTAATATGCAGTATATCATTGAAAATACCTTATAATATAACGTAATATGCAGTGTATCATTGAAAATACCTTATAATATAACGTAATATGCAGTGTATCATTGAAAATAACTTATAATATATCGTGATATGCAGCCTATCATTGAAAATACCTTATAGTATAACGTAATATGCAGTGTATCATTGAAAATACCTTATAATATAATGTAATATTTGCAGTCTACCATTGAAAATACCTTATAATATAACGTAATATGCAGTATATCTTTGAAAATACCTATAATATAACGTAATATGCAGTCTATCATTGAAAATGCCTTATAATATAACGTAATATGCAGTATATCATTGTAAATACCTTATAATATAACGTAATATGCAGTGTATCATTGAAAATACCTTATAATATAACGTAATATGCAGTGTATCATTGAAAATGCCTTATAATATAACGTAATATGCAGTATATCATTGAAAATACCTTATAATATAACGTAATATGCAGTGTATCATTGAAAATACCTTATAATATAACGTAATATGCAGTCTATCATTGAAAATACCTTATAGTATAACGTATTATGCAGTGTATCATTGAAAATACCTTATAATATAATGTAATATTTGCAGTCTACCATTGAAAATACCTTATAATATAATGTAATATTTGCAGTCTACCATTGAAAATACCTTATAATATAACGTAATATGCAGTATATCATTGAAAATACCTTATAATATAACGTAATATGCAGTGTATCATTGAAAATACCTTATAATATAACGTAATATGCAGTCTATCATTGAAAATACCTTATAGTATAACGTATTATGCAGTGTATCATTGAAAATACCTTATAATATAATGTATTATTTGCAGTCTACCATTGAAAATACCTTATAATATAATGTAATATTTGCAGTCTACCATTGAAAATACCTTATAATATAACGTAATATGCAGTGTATCATTGAAAATACCTTATAATGTAACGTAATAAGCAGTGTATCATTGAAAATACCCTATAATATAATGTAATATGCAGTGTATCATTGAAAATACCTTATAATATAATGTAATATTTGCAGTCTATCATTGAAAATACGTGATAATATAACGTAATATGCAGTCTATCATTGAAAATGCCTTATAATATAACGTAATATGCAGTATATCATTGTAAATACCTTATAATATAACGTAATATGCAGTGTATCATTGAAAATACCTTATAATATAACGTAATATGCAGTATATCATTGTAAATACCTTATAATATAACGTAATATGCAGTGTATCATTGAAAATACCTTATAATATAACGTAATATGCAGTGTATCATTGAAAATACCTTATAATATAACGTAATATGCAGTATATCATTGAAAATACCTTATAATATAACGTAAAATGCAGTGTATCATTGAAAATACCTTATAATATAATGTAATATGCAGTCTATCATTGATAATGCCTTATAATATAACGTAATATGCAGTATATCATTGAAAATACCTTATAATATAACGTAATATGCAGTGTATCATTGAAAATACCTTATAATATAACGTAATATGCAGTCTATCATTGAAAATACCTTATAGTATAACGTATTATGCAGTGTATCATTGAAAATACCTTATAATATAATGTAATATTTGCAGTCTACCATTGAAAATACCTTATAATATAATGTAATATTTGCAGTCTACCATTGAAAATACCTTATAATATAACGTAATATGCAGTATATCATTGAAAATACCTTATAATATAACGTAATATGCAGTGTATCATTGAAAATACCTTATAATATAACGTAATATGCAGTGTATCATTGAAAATAACTTATAATATAACGTGATATGCAGCCTATCATTGAAAATACCTTATAGTATAACGTAATATGCAGTGTATCATTGAAAATACCTTATAATATAATGTAATATTTGCAGTCTACCATTGAAAATACCTTATAAAGTAACGTAATATGCAGTATATCTTTGAAAATACCTATAATATAACGTAATATGCAGTCTATCATTGAAAATGCCTTATAATATAACGTAATATGCAGTATATCATTGTAAATACCTTATAATATAACGTAATATGCAGTGTATCATTGAAAATACCTTATAATATAACGTAATATGCAGTGTATCATTGAAAATACCTTATAATATAACGTAATATGCAGTATATCATTGAAAATACCTTATAGTATAACGTATTATGCAGTGTATCATTGAAAATACCTTATAATATAATGTAATATTTGCAGTCTACCATTGAAAATACCTTATAATATAATGTAATATTTGCAGTCTACCATTGAAAATACCTTATAATATAACGTAATATGCAGTATATCATTGAAAATACCTTATAATATAACGTAATATGCAGTGTATCATTGAAAATACCTTATAATATAACGTAATATGCAGTCTATCATTGAAAATACCTTATAGTATAACGTATTATGCAGTGTATCATTGAAAATACCTTATAATATAATGTATTATTTGCAGTCTACCATTGAAAATACCTTATAATATAATGTAATATTTGCAGTCTACCATTGAAAATACCTTATAATATAACGTAATATGCAGTGTATCATTGAAAATACCTTATAATGTAACGTAATAAGCAGTGTATCATTGAAAATACCCTATAATATAATGTAATATGCAGTGTATCATTGAAAATACCTTATAATATAATGTAATATTTGCAGTCTATCATTGAAAATACGTGATAATATAACGTAATATGCAGTCTATCATTGAAAATGCCTTATAATATAACGTAATATGCAGTATATCATTGAAAATACCTTATAATATAACGTAATATGCAGTATATCATTGTAAATACCTTATAATATAACGTAATATGCAGTGTATCATTGAAAATACCTTATAATATAACGTAATATGCAGTGTATCATTGAAAATACCTTATAATATAACGTAATATGCAGTGTATCATTGAAAATACCTTATAATATAACGTAAAATGCAGTGTATCATTGAAAATACCTTATAATATAACGTAATATGCAGTCTATCATTGATAATGCCTTATAATATAACGTAATATGCAGTATATCATTGAAAATACCTTATAATATAACGTAATATGCAGTGTATCATTGAAAATACCTTATAATATAACGTAATATGCAGTCTATCATTGAAAATACCTTATAGTATAACGTATTATGCAGTGTATCATTGAAAATACCTTATAATATAATGTAATATTTGCAGTCTACCATTGAAAATACCTTATAATATAATGTAATATTTGCAGTCTACCATTGAAAATACCTTATAATATAACGTAATATGCAGTGTATCATTGAAAATACCTTATAATATAACGTAATATGCAGTGTATCATTGAAAATACCTTATAATATAACGTAATATGCAGTGTATCATTGAAAATAACTTATAATATAACGTGATATGCAGCCTATCATTGAAAATTCCTTATAGTATAACGTAATATGCAGTGTATCATTGAAAATACCTTATAATATAATGTAATATTTGCAGTCTACCATTGAAAATACCTTATAATATAATGTAATATTTGCAGTCTACCATTGAAAATACCTTATAATATAACGTAATATGCAGTGTATCATTGAAAATACCTTATAATGTAACGTAATATGCAGTATATCATTGAAAATGCCTTATAATATAACGTAATATGCAGTATATCATTGAAAATACGTGATAATATAACGTAATATGCAGTCTATCATTGAAAATGCCTTATAATATAACGTAATATGCAGTATATCTTTGAAAATACCTTATAATATAACGTAATATGCAGTCTATCATTGAAAATACCTTATAATATAACGTAAAATGCAGTGTATCATTGAAAATACCTTATAATATAACGTAATATGCAGTCTATCATTGAAAATGCCTTATAATATAACGTAATATGCAGTATATCATTGAAAATACCTTATAATATAACGTAATATGCAGTGTATCATTGAAAATGCCTTATAATATAACGTAATATGCAGTATATCATTGAAAATACCTTATAATATAACGTGATATGCAGTATATCATTGAAAATACCCTATTAATATAATGTAATATGCAGTCTATCATTGAAAATGCCTTATAATACAACGTAATATGCAGTATATCATTGAAAATACCTTCCTTATAATATAACGTAATATGCAGTGTATCATTGAAAATACCTTATAATGTAACGTAATAAGCAGTGTATCATTGAAAATACCCTATAATATAATGTAATATGCAGTGTATCATTGAAAATACCTTATAATATAATGTAATATTTGCAGTCTATCATTGAAAATACGTGATAATATAACGTAATATGCAGTCTATCATTGAAAATGCCTTATAATATAACGTAATATGCAGTATATCATTGAAAATACCTTATAATATAACGTAATATGCAGTGTATCATTGAAAATACCTTATAATATAACGTAATATGCAGTGTATCATTGAAAATAACTTATAATATAACGTGATATGCAGCCTATCATTGAAAATACCTTATAGTATAACGTAATATGCAGTGTATCATTGAAAATACCTTATAATATAATGTAATATTTGCAGTCTACCATTGAAAATACCTTATAATATAACGTAATATGCAGTATATCTTTGAAAATACCTATAATATAACGTAATATGCAGTGTATCATTGAAAATACCTTATAATATAACGTAATATGCAGTATATCATTGAAAATACCTTATAACATAACGTAATATGCAGTCTATCATTGAAAATACCTTATAGTATAACGTATTATGCAGTGTATCATTGAAAATACCTTATAATATAATGTAATATTTGCAGTCTACCATTGAAAATACCTTATAATATAATGTAATATTTGCAGTCTACCATTGAAAATACCTTATAATATAACGTAATATGCAGTGTATCATTGAAAATACCTTATAATGTAACGTAATAAGCAGTGTATCATTGAAAATACCCTATAATATAATGTAATATGCAGTGTATCATTGAAAATACCTTATAATATAATGTAATATTTGCAGTCTATCATTGAAAATGCCTTATAATATAACGTAATATGCAGTATATCATTGAAAATACCTTATAATATAACGTAATATGCAGTGTATCATTGAAAATACCTTCTAATATAACGTAATATGCAGTCTATCATTGAAAATACCTTATAGTATAACGTATTATGCAGTGTATCATTGAAAATACCTTATAATATAATGTAATATTTGCAGTCTACCATTGAAAATACCTTATAATATAATGTAATATTTGCCGTCTACCATTGAAAATACCTTATAATATAACGTAATATGCAGTGTATCATTGAAAATACCTTATAATGTAACGTAATATGCAGTATATCATTGAAAAGGCCTTATAATATAACGTAATATGCAGTATATCATTGAAAATACGTGATAATATAACGTAATATGCAGTCTATCATTGAAAATGCCTTATAATATAACGTAATATGCAGTATATCTTTGAAAATACCTTATAATATAACGTAATATGCAGTCTATCATTGAAAATACCTTATAATATAACGTAAAATGCAGTGTATCATTGAAAATACCTTATAATATAACGTAATATGCAGTCTATCATTGAAAATGCCTTATAATATAACGTAATATGCAGTATATCATTGAAAATACCTTATAATATAACGTAATATGCAGTGTATCATTGAAAATGCCTTATAATATAACGTAATATGCAGTATATCATTGAAAATACCTTATAATATAACGTAATATGCAGTATATCATTGAAAATACCCTATAATATAATGTAATATGCAGTCTATCATTGAAAATGCCTTATAATACAACGTAATATGCAGTATATCATTGAAAATACCTTATAATATAACGTAATATGCAGTGTATCATTGAAAATACCTTATAATATAACGTAATATGCAGTGTATCATTGAAAATGCCTTATAATATTACGTAATATGCAGTGTATCATTGAAAATACCTTATAATATAATGTAATATTTGCAGTCTATCATTGAAAATACCTTATAATATTACGTAATATGCAGTCAATCATTGAAAATACGTGATAATATAACGTAATATGCAGTCTATCATTGAAAATGCCTTATAATATAACGTAATATGCAGTCTATCATTGAAAATGCCTTATAATATAACGTAATATGCAGTATATCATTGAAAATACCTTATAATATAACGTAATATGCAGTGTATCATTGAAAATACCTTATAATATAACGTAATATGCAGTCTATCATTGAAAATACCTTATAGTATAACGTATTATGCAGTGTATCATTGAAAATACCTTATAATATAATGTAATATTTGCAGTCTACCATTGAAAATACCTTATAATATAATGTAATATTTGCAGTCTACCATTGAAAATACCTTATAATATAACGTAATATGCAGTGTATCATTGAAAATACCTTATAATGTAACGTAATAAGCAGTGTATCATTGAAAATACCCTATAATATAATGTAATATGCAGTGTATCATTGAAAATACCTTATAATATAATGCAATATTTGCAGTCTATCATTGAAAATACGTGATAATATAACGTAATATGCAGTCTATCATTGAAAATGCCTTATAATATAACGTAATATGCAGTATATCATTGAAAATACCTTATAATATAACGTAATATGCAGTGTATCATTGAAAATACCTTATAATATAACGTAATATGCAGTGTATCATTGAAAATAACTTATAATATAACGTGATATGCAGCCTATCATTGAAAATACCTTATAGTATAACGTAATATGCAGTGTATCATTGAAAATACCTTATAATATAATGTAATATTTGCAGTCTACCATTGAAAATACCTTATAATATAACGTAATATGCAGTATATCTTTGAAAATACCTATAATATAACGTAATATGCAGTCTATCATTGAAAATGCCTTATAATATAACGTAATATGCAGTATATCATTGTAAATACCTTATAATATAACGTAATATGCAGTGTATCATTGAAAATACCTTATAATATAACGTAATATGCAGTGTATCATTGAAAATACCTTATAATATAACGTAATATGCAGTATATCATTGAAAATACCTTATAATATAACGTAAAATGCAGTGTATCATTGAAAATACCTTATAATATAACGTAATATGCAGTCTATCATTGAAAATGCCTTATAATATAACGTAATATGCAGTATATCATTGAAAATACCTTATAATATAACGTAATATGCAGTGTATCATTGAAAATACCTTATAATATAACGTAATATGCAGTCTATCATTGAAAATACCTTATAGTATAACGTATTATGCAGTGTATCATTGAAAATACCTTATAATATAATGTAATATTTGCAGTCTACCATTGAAAATACCTTATAATATAATGTAATATTTGCAGTCTACCATTGAAAATACCTTATAATATAACGTAATATGCAGTGTATCATTGAAAATACCTTATAATGTAACGTAATAAGCAGTGTATCATTGAAAATACCCTATAATATAATGTAATATGCAGTGTATCATTGAAAATACCTTATAATATAATGTAATATTTGCAGTCTATCATTGAAAATACGTGATAATATAACGTAATATGCAGTCTATCATTGAAAATGCCTTATAATATAACGTAATATGCAGTATATCATTGAAAATACCTTATAATATAACGTAATATGCAGTGTATCATTGAAAATACCTTATAATATAACGTAATATGCAGTGTATCATTGAAAATAACATATAATATAACGTGATATGCAGCCTATCATTGAAAATACCTTATAGTATAACGTAATATGCAGTGTATCATTGAAAATACCTTATAATATAATGTAATATTTGCAGTCTACAATTGAAAATACCTTATAATATAACGTAATATGCAGTATATCATTGAAAATACCTTATAATATAACGTAATATGCAGTCTATCATTGAAAATGCCTTATAATATAACGTAATATGCAGTATATCATTGAAAATACCCTATAATATAATGTAATATGCAGTCTATCATTGAAAATGCCTTATAATACAACGTAATATGCAGTATATCATTGAAAATACCTTATAATATAACGTAATATGCAGTGTATCATTGAAAATACCTTATAATATAACGTAATATGCAGTATATCTTTGAAAATACCTATAATATAACGTAATATGCAGTCTATCATTGAAAATGCCTTATAATATAACGTAATATGCTGTATAACATTGTAAATACCTTATAATATAACGTAATATGCAGTGTATCATTGAAAATACCTTATAATATAACGTAATATGCAGTGTATCATTGAAAATACCTTATAATATAACGTAATATGCAGTATATCATTGAAAATACCTTATAATATAACGTAATATGCAGTGTATCATTGAAAATACCTTATAATATAACGTAATATGCAGTGTGTCATTGAAAATGCCTTATAATATAACGTAATATGCAGTATATCATTGAAAGTACCTTATAATATAACGTAATATGCAGTCTATCATTGAAAATGCCTTATAATATAACGTAATATGCAGTATATCATTGAAAATACCTTATAATATAACGTAATATGCAGTGTATCATTGAAAATACCTTCTAATATAACGTAATATGCAGTCTATCATTGAAAATACCTTATAGTATAACGTATTATGCAGTGTATCATTGAAAATACCTTATAATATAATGTAATATTTGCAGTCTACCATTGAAAATACCTTATAATATAATGTAATATTTGCAGTCTACCATTGAAAATACCTTATAATATAACGTAATATGCAGTGTATCATTGAAAATACCTTATAATGTAACGTAATAAGCAGTGTATCATTGAAAATACCCTATAATATAATGTAATATGCAGTGTATCATTGAAAATACCTTATAATATAATGTAATATTTGCAGTCTATCATTGAAAATGGCTTATAATATAACGTAATATGCAGTATATCATTGAAAATACCTTATAATATAACGTAATATGCAGTGTATCATTGAAAATACCTTCTAATATAACGTAATATGCAGTCTATCATTGAAAATACCTTATAGTATAACGTATTATGCAGTGTATCATTGAAAATACCTTATAATATAATGTAATATTTGCAGTCTACCATTGAAAATACCTTATAATATAATGTAATATTTGCAGTCTACCATTGAAAATACCTTATAATATAACGTAATATGCAGTGTATCATTGAAAATACCTTATAATATAATGTAATATTTGCAGTCTACCATTGAAAATACCTTATAATATAATGTAATATTTGCAGTCTACCATTGAAAATACCTTATAATATAATGTAATATTTGCAGTCTACCATTGAAAATACCTTATAATATAACGTAATATGCAGTATATCATTGAAAATACCTTATAATATAACGTAATATACAGTGTATCATTGAAAATACCTTATAATATAACGTAATATGCAGTCTATCATTGAAAATACCTTATAGTATAACGTATTATGCAGTGTATCATTGAAAATACCTAATAATATAATGTATTATTTGCAGTCTACCATTGAAAATACCTTATAATATAATGTAATATTTGCAGTCTACCATTGAAAATACCTTATAATATAACGTAATATGCAGTGTATCATTGAAAATACCTTATAATGTAACGTAATAAGCAGTGTATCATTGAAAATACCCTATAATATAATGTAATATGCAGTGTATCATTGAAAATACCTTATAATATAATGTAATATTTGCAGTCTATCATTGAAAATACGTGATAATATAACGTAATATGCAGTCTATCATTGAAAATGCCTTATAATATAACGTAATATGCAGTATATCATTGAAAATACCTTATAATATAACGTAATATGCAGTGTATCATTGAAAATACCTTATAATATAACGTAATATGCAGTGTATCATTGAAAATAACTTATAATATAACGTGATATGCAGCCTATCATTGAAAATACCTTATAGTATAACGTAATATGCAGTGTATCATTGAAAATACCTTATAATATAATGTAATATTTGCAGTCTACCATTGAAAATACCTTATAATATAACGTAATATGCAGTATATCTTTGAAAATACCTATAATATATCGTAATGTGCAGGGTATCATTGAAAATACCTTACAATATAATGTAATATGCAGTGTTTCATTGAAAGTACCTTAAAACATAACGTAATATGCAGTCTATCATTGAAAATGCCTTATAATATAACGTAATATGCAGTATATCATTGAAAATACCTTATAATATAACGTAATATGCAGTGTATCATTGAAAATACCTTATAATATAACGTAATATGCAGTCTATCATTGAAAATACCTTATAGTATAACGTATTATGCAGTGTATCATTGAAAATACCTTATAATATAATGTAATATTTGCAGTCTAACATTGAAAATACCTTATAATATAATGTAATATTTGCAGTCTACCATTGAAAATACCTTATAATATAACGTAATATGCAGTGTATCATTGAAAATACCTTATAATGTAACGTAATAAGCAGTGTATCATTGAAAATACCCTATAATATAATGTAATATGCAGTGTATCATTGAAAATACCTTATAATATAATGTAATATTTGCAGTCTATCATTGAAAATGCCTTATAATATAACGTAATATGCAGTATATCATTGAAAATACCTTATAATATAACGTAATATGCAGTGTATCATTGAAAATACCTTCTAATATAACGTAATATGCAGTCTATCATTGAAAATACCTTATAGTATAACGTATTATGCAGTGTATCATTGAAAATACCTTATAATATAATGTAATATTTGCAGTCTACCATTGAAAATACCTTATAATATAATGTAATATTTGCAGTCTACCATTGAAAATACCTTATAATATAACGTAATATGCAGTGTATCATTGAAAATACCTTATAATGTAACGTAATATGCAGTATATCATTGAAAATGCCTTATAATATAACGTAATATGCAGTATATCATTGAAAATACGTGATAATATAACGTAATATGCAGTCTATCATTGAAAATGCCTTATAATATAACGTAATATGCAGTATATCTTTGAAAATACCTTATAATATAATGCAATATTTGCAGTCTATCATTGAAAATACGTGATAATATAACGTAATATGCAGTCTATCATTGAAAATGGCTTATAATATAACGTAATATGCAGTATATCATTGAAAATACCTTATAATATAACGTAATATGCAGTGTATCATTGAAAATACCTTATAATATAACGTAATATGCAGTGTATCATTGAAAATAACTTATAATATAACGTGATATGCAGCCTATCATTGAAAATACCTTATAGTATAACGTAATATGCAGTGTATCATTGAAAATACCTTATAATATAATGTAATATTTGCAGTCTACCATTGAAAATACCTTATAATATAACGTAATATGCAGTATATCTTTGAAAATACCTATAATATAACGTAATATGCAGTCTATCATTGAAAATGCCTTATAATATAACGTAATATGCAGTATATCATTGTAAATACCTTATAATATAACGTAATATGCAGTGTATCATTGAAAATACCTTATAATATAACGTAATATGCAGTGTATCATTGAAAATACCTTATAATATAACGTAATATGCAGTATATCATTGAAAATACCTTATAATATAACGTAAAATGCAGTGTATCATTGAAAATACCTTATAATATAACGTAATATGCAGTCTATCATTGAAAATGCCTTATAATATAACGTAATATGCAGTATATCATTGAAAATACCTTATAATATAACGTAATATGCAGTGTATCATTGAAAATACCTTATAATATAACGTAATATGCAGTCTATCATTGAAAATACCTTATAGTATAACGTATTATGCAGTGTATCATTGAAAATACCTTATAATATAATGTAATATTTGCAGTCTACCATTGAAAATACCTTATAATATAATGTAATATTTGCAGTCTACCATTGAAAATACCTTATAATATAACGTAATATGCAGTGTATCATTGAAAATACCTTATAATGTAACGTAATAAGCAGTGTATCATTGAAAATACCCTATAATATAATGTAATATGCAGTGTATCATTGAAAATACCTTATAATATAATGTAATATTTGCAGTCTATCATTGAAAATACGTGATAATATAACGTAATTTGGAGTCTATCATTGAAAATGCCTTATAATATAACGTAATATGCAGTATATCATTGAAAATACCTTATAATATAACGTAATATGCAGTGTATCACTGAAAATACCTTATAATATAACGTAATATGCAGTGTATCATTGAAAATAACATATAATATAACGTGATATGCAGCCTATCATTGAAAATACCTTATAGTATAACGTATTATGCAGTGTATCATTGAAAATACCTTATAATATAATGTAATATTTGCAGTCTACCATTGAAAATACCTTATAATATAACGTAATATGCAGTATATCTTTGAAAATACCTTATAATATAACGTAATATGCAGTCTATCATTGAAAATGCCTTATAATATAACGTAATATGCAGTATATCATTGAAAATACCCTATAATATAATGTAATATGCAGTCTATCATTGAAAATGCCTTATAATACAACGTAATATGCAGTATATCATTGAAAATACCTTATAATATAACGTAATATGCAGTGTATCATTGAAAATACCTTATAATATAACGTAATATGCAGTATATCTTTGAAAATACCTATAATATAACGTAATATGCAGTCTATCATTGAAAATGCCTTATAATATAACGTAATATGCTGTATAACATTGTAAATACCTTATAATATAACGTAATATGCAGTGTATCATTGAAAATACCTTATAATATAACGTAATATGCAGTCTATCATTGAAAATACCTTATAGTATAACGTATTATGCAGTGTATCATTGAAAATACCTTATAATATAATGTAATATTTGCAGTCTACCATTGAAAATACCTTATAATATAATGTAATATTTGCAGTCTACCATTGAAAATACCTTATAATATAACGTAATATGCAGTGTATCATTGAAAATACCTTATAATGTAACGTAATAAGCAGTGTATCATTGAAAATACCCTATAATATAATGTAATATGCAGTGTATCATTGAAAATACCTTATAATATAATGTAATATTTGCAGTCTATCATTGAAAATACGTGATAATATAACGTAATATGGAGTCTATCATTGAAAATGCCTTATAATATAACGTAATATGCAGTATATCATTGAAAATACCTTATAATATAACGTAATATGCAGTGTATCATTGAAAATACCTTATAATATAACGTAATATGCAGTGTATCATTGAAAATAACATATAATATAACGTGATATGCAGCCTATCATTGAAAATACCTTATAGTATAACGTAATATGCAGTGTATCATTGAAAATACCTTATAATATAATGTAATATTTGCAGTCTACCATTGAAAATACCTTATAATATAACGTAATATGCAGTATATCTTTGAAAATACCTTATAATATAACGTAATATGCAGTCTATCATTGAAAATGCCTTATAATATAACGTAATATGCAGTATATCATTGAAAATACCCTATAATATAATGTAATATGCAGTCTATCATTGAAAATGCCTTATAATACAACGTAATATGCAGTATATCATTGAAAATACCTTATAATATAACGTAATATGCAGTGTATCATTGAAAATACCTTATAATATAACGTAATATGCAGTATATCTTTGAAAATACCTATAATATAACGTAATATGCAGTCTATCATTGAAAATGCCTTATAATATAACGTAATATGCTGTATAACATTGTAAATACCTTATAATATAACGTAATATGCAGTGTATCATTGAAAATACCTTATAATATAACGTAATATGCAGTGTATCATTGAAAATACCTTATAATATAACGTAATATGCAGTATATCATTGAAAATACCTTATAATATAACGTAATATGCAGTGTATCATTGAAAATACCTTATAATATAACGTAATATGCAGTGTGTCATTGAAAATGCCTTATAATATAACGTAATATGCAGTATATCATTGAAAGTACCTTATAATATAACGTAATATGCAGTCTATCATTGAAAATGCCTTATAATATAACGTAATATGCAGTATATCATTGAAAATACCTTATAATATAACGTAATATGCAGTGTATCATTGAAAATACCTTCTAATATAACGTAATATGCAGTCTATCATTGAAAATACCTTATAGTATAACGTATTATGCAGTGTATCATTGAAAATACCTTATAATATAATGTAATATTTGCAGTCTACCATTGAAAATACCTTATAATATAATGTAATATTTGCAGTCTACCATTGAAAATACCTTATAATATAACGTAATATGCAGTGTATCATTGAAAATACCTTATAATGTAACGTAATAAGCAGTGTATCATTGAAAATACCCTATAATATAATGTAATATGCAGTGTATCATTGAAAATACCTTATAATATAATGTAATATTTGCAGTCTATCATTGAAAATGCCTTATAATATAACGTAATATGCAGTATATCATTGAAAATACCTTATAATATAACGTAATATGCAGTGTATCATTGAAAATACCTTATAATGTAACGTAATAAGCAGTGTATCATTGAAAATACCCTATAATATAATGTAATATGCAGTGTATCATTGAAAATACCTTATAATATAATGTAATATTTGCAGTCTATCATTGAAAATACGTGATAATATAACGTAATATGCAGTCTATCATTGAAAATGCCTTATAATATAACGTAATATGCAGTATATCATTGAAAATACCTTATAATATAACGTAATATGCAGTGTATCATTGAAAATACCTTATAATATAACGTAATATGCAGTGTATCATTGAAAATAACATATAATATAACGTGATATGCAGCCTATCATTGAAAATACCTTATAGTATAACGTAATATGCAGTGTATCATTGAAAATACCTTATAATATAATGTAATATTTGCAGTCTACAATTGAAAATACCTTATAATATAACGTAATATGCAGTATATCATTGAAAATACCTTATAATATAACGTAATATGCAGTCTATCATTGAAAATGCCTTATAATATAACGTAATATGCAGTATATCATTGAAAATACCCTATAATATAATGTAATATGCAGTCTATCATTGAAAATGCCTTATAATACAACGTAATATGCAGTATATCATTGAAAATACCTTATAATATAACGTAATATGCAGTGTATCATTGAAAATACCTTATAATATAACGTAATATGCAGTATATCTTTGAAAATACCTATAATATAACGTAATATGCAGTCTATCATTGAAAATGCCTTATAATATAACGTAATATGCTGTATAACATTGTAAATACCTTATAATATAACGTAATATGCAGTGTATCATTGAAAATACCTTATAATATAACGTAATATGCAGTGTATCATTGAAAATACCTTATAATATAACGTAATATGCAGTATATCATTGAAAATACCTTATAATATAACGTAATATGCAGTGTATCATTGAAAATACCTTATAATATAACGTAATATGCAGTGTGTCATTGAAAATGCCTTATAATATAACGTAATATGCAGTATATCATTGAAAGTACCTTATAATATAACGTAATATGCAGTCTATCATTGAAAATGCCTTATAATATAACGTAATATGCAGTATATCATTGAAAATACCTTATAATATAACGTAATATGCAGTGTATCATTGAAAATACCTTCTAATATAACGTAATATGCAGTCTATCATTGAAAATACCTTATAGTATAACGTATTATGCAGTGTATCATTGAAAATACCTTATAATATAATGTAATATTTGCAGTCTACCATTGAAAATACCTTATAATATAATGTAATATTTGCAGTCTACCATTGAAAATACCTTATAATATAACGTAATATGCAGTGTATCATTGAAAATACCTTATAATGTAACGTAATAAGCAGTGTATCATTGAAAATACCCTATAATATAATGTAATATGCAGTGTATCATTGAAAATACCTTATAATATAATGTAATATTTGCAGTCTATCATTGAAAATGCCTTATAATATAACGTAATATGCAGTATATCTTTGAAAATACCTTATAATATAACGTAATATGCAGTCTATCATTGAAAATGCCTTATAATATAACGTAATATGCAGTATATCATTGAAAATACCCTATAATATAATGTAATATGCAGTCTATCATTGAAAATGCCTTATAATACAACGTAATATGCAGTGTATCATTGAAAATACCTTATAATATAACGTAATATGCAGTGTATCATTGAAAATACCTTATAATATAACGTAATATGCAGTATATCTTTGAAAATACCTATAATATAACGTAATATGCAGTCTATCATTGAAAATGCCTTATAATATAACGTAATATGCTGTATAACATTGTAAATACCTTATAATATAACGTAATATGCAGTGTATCATTGAAAATACCTTATAATATAACGTAATATGCAGTGTATCATTGAAAATACCTTATAATATAACGTAATATGCAGTATATCATTGAAAATACCTTATAATATAACGTAATATGCAGTGTATCATTGAAAATACCTTATAATATAACGTAATATGCAGTGTGTCATTGAAAATGCCTTATAATATAACGTAATATGCAGTATATCATTGAAAGTACCTTATAATATAACGTAATATGCAGTCTATCATTGAAAATGCCTTATAATATAACGTAATATGCAGTATATCATTGAAAATACCTTATAATATAACGTAATATGCAGTGTATCATTGAAAATACCTTCTAATATAACGTAATATGCAGTCTATCATTGAAAATACCTTATAGTATAACGTATTATGCAGTGTATCATTGAAAATACCTTATAATATAATGTAATATTTGCAGTCTACCATTGAAAATACCTTATAATATAATGTAATATTTGCAGTCTACCATTGAAAATACCTTATAATATAACGTAATATGCAGTGTATCATTGAAAATACCTTATAATGTAACGTAATAAGCAGTGTATCATTGAAAATACCCTATAATATAATGTAATATGCAGTGTATCATTGAAAATACCTTATAATATAATGTAATATTTGCAGTCTATCATTGAAAATGCCTTATAATATAACGTAATATGCAGTATATCATTGAAAATACCTTATAATATAACGTAATATGCAGTGTATCATTGAAAATACCTTCTAATATAACGTAATATGCAGTCTATCATTGAAAATACCTTATAGTATAACGTATTATGCAGTGTATCATTGAAAATACCTTATAATATAATGTAATATTTGCAGTCTACCATTGAAAATACCTTATAATATAATGTAATATTTGCAGTCTACCATTGAAAATACCTTATAATATAACGTAATATGCAGTGTATCATTGAAAATACCTTATAATATAATGTAATATTTGCAGTCTACCATTGAAAATACCTTATAATATAATGTAATATTTGCAGTCTACCATTGAAAATACCTTATAATATAATGTAATATTTGCAGTCTACCATTGAAAATACCTTATAATATAACGTAATATGCAGTATATCATTGAAAATACCTTATAATATAACGTAATATGCAGTGTATCATTGAAAATACCTTATAATATAACGTAATATGCAGTCTATCATTGAAAATACCTTATAGTATAACGTATTATGCAGTGTATCATTGAAAATACCTAATAATATAATGTATTATTTGCAGTCTACCATTGAAAATACCTTATAATATAATGTAATATTTGCAGTCTACCATTGAAAATACCTTATAATATAACGTAATATGCAGTGTATCATTGAAAATACCTTATAATGTAACGTAATAAGCAGTGTATCATTGAAAATACCCTATAATATAATGTAATATGCAGTGTATCATTGAAAATACCTTATAATATAATGTAATATTTGCAGTCTATCATTGAAAATACGTGATAATATAACGTAATATGCAGTCTATCATTGAAAATGCCTTATAATATAACGTAATATGCAGTATATCATTGAAAATACCTTATAATATAACGTAATATGCAGTGTATCATTGAAAATACCTTATAATATAACGTAATATGCAGTGTATCATTGAAAATAACTTATAATATAACGTGATATGCAGCCTATCATTGAAAATACCTTATAGTATAACGTAATATGCAGTGTATCATTGAAAATACCTTATAATATAATGTAATATTTGCAGTCTACCATTGAAAATACCTTATAATATAACGTAATATGCAGTATATCTTTGAAAATACCTATAATATAACGTAATATGCAGTGTATCATTGAAAATACCTTATAATATAACGTAGTTTATCATTGAAAATACCTTATAACATAACGTAATATGCAGTCTATCATTGAAAATGCCTTATAATATAACGTAATATGCAGTATATCATTGAAAATACCTTATAATATAACGTAATATGCAGTGTATCATTGAAAATACCTTCTAATATAACGTAATATGCAGTCTATCATTGAAAATACCTTATAGTATAACGTATTATGCAGTGTATCATTGAAAATACCTTATAATATAATGTAATATTTGCAGTCTAACATTGAAAATACCTTATAATATAATGTAATATTTGCAGTCTACCATTGAAAATACCTTATAATATAACGTAATATGCAGTGTATCATTGAAAATACCTTATAATGTAACGTAATAAGCAGTGTATCATTGAAAATACCCTATAATATAATGTAATATGCAGTGTATCATTGAAAATACCTTATAATATAATGTAATATTTGCAGTCTATCATTGAAAATGCCTTATAATATAACGTAATATGCAGTATATCATTGAAAATACCTTATAATATAACGTAATATGCAGTGTATCATTGAAAATACCTTCTAATATAACGTAATATGCAGTCTATCATTGAAAATACCTTATAGTATAACGTATTATGCAGTGTATCATTGAAAATACCTTATAATATAATGTAATATTTGCAGTCTACCATTGAAAATACCTTATAATATAATGTAATATTTGCAGTCTACCATTGAAAATACCTTATAATATAACGTAATATGCAGTGTATCATTGAAAATACCTTATAATGTAACGTAATATGCAGTATATCATTGAAAATGCCTTATAATATAACGTAATATGCAGTATATCATTGAAAATACGTGATAATATAACGTAATATGCAGTCTATCATTGAAAATGCCTTATAATATAACGTAATATGCAGTATATCTTTGAAAATACCTTATAATATAACGTAATATGTAGTCTATCATTGAAAATACCTTATAATATAACGTAAAATGCAGTGTATCATTGAAAATACCTTATAATATAACGTAATATGCAGTCTATCATTGAAAATGCCTTATAATATAACGTAATATGCAGTATATCATTGAAAATACCTTATAATATAACGTAATATGCAGTGTATCATTGAAAATACCTTCTAATATAACGTAATATGCAGTCTATCATTGAAAATACCTTATAGTATAACGTATTATGCAGTGTATCATTGAAAATACCTTATAATATAATGTAATATTTGCAGTCTACCATTGAAAATACCTTATAATATAATGTAATATTTGCAGTCTACCATTGAAAATACCTTATAATATAACGTAATATGCAGTGTATCATTGAAAATACCTTATAATATAATGTAATATTTGCAGTCTACCATTGAAAATACCTTATAATATAATGTAATATTTGCAGTCTACCATTGAAAATACCTTATAATATAATGTAATATTTGCAGTCTACCATTGAAAATACCTTATAATATAACGTAATATGCAGTATATCATTGAAAATACCTTATAATATAACGTAATATGCAGTGTATCATTGAAAATACCTTATAATATAACGTAATATGCAGTCTATCATTGAAAATACCTTATAGTATAACGTATTATGCAGTGTATCATTGAAAATACCTAATAATATAATGTATTATTTGCAGTCTACCATTGAAAATACCTTATAATATAATGTAATATTTGCAGTCTACCATTGAAAATACCTTATAATATAACGTAATATGCAGTGTATCATTGAAAATACCTTATAATGTAACGTAATAAGCAGTGTATCATTGAAAATACCCTATAATATAATGTAATATGCAGTGTATCATTGAAAATACCTTATAATATAATGTAATATTTGCAGTCTATCATTGAAAATACGTGATAATATAACGTAATATGCAGTCTATCATTGAAAATGCCTTATAATATAACGTAATATGCAGTATATCATTGAAAATACCTTATAATATAACGTAATATGCAGTGTATCATTGAAAATACCTTATAATATAACGTAATATGCAGTATATCATTGAAAATAACTTATAATATAACGTGATATGCAGCCTATCATTGAAAATACCTTATAGTATAACGTAATATGCAGTGTATCATTGAAAATACCTTATAATATAATGTAATATTTGCAGTCTACCATTGAAAATACCTTATAATATAACGTAATATGCAGTATATCTTTGAAAATACCTATAATATAACGTAATATGCAGTGTATCATTGAAAATACCTTATAATATAACGTAATATGCAGTATATCATTGAAAATACCTTATAACATAACGTAATATGCAGTCTATCATTGAAAATGCCTTATAATATAACGTAATATGCAGTATATCATTGAAAATACCTTATAATATAACGTAATATGCAGTGTATCATTGAAAATACCTTCTAATATAACGTAATATGCAGTCTATCATTGAAAATACCTTATAGTATAACGTATTATGCAGTGTATCATTGAAAATACCTTATAATATAATGTAATATTTGCAGTCTAACATTGAAAATACCTTATAATATAATGTAATATTTGCAGTCTATCATTGAAAATACCTTATAATATAACGTAATATGCAGTGTATCATTGAAAATACCTTATAATGTAACGTAATAAGCAGTGTATCATTGAAAATACCCTATAATATAATGTAATATGCAGTGTATCATTGAAAATACCTTATAATATAATGTAATATTTGCAGTCTATCATTGAAAATGCCTTATAATATAACGTAATATGCAGTATATCATTGAAAATACCTTATAATATAACGTAATATGCAGTGTATCATTGAAAATACCTTCTAATATAACGTAATATGCAGTCTATCATTGAAAATACCTTATAGTATAACGTATTATGCAGTGTATCATTGAAAATACCTTATAATATAATGTAATATTTGCAGTCTACCATTGAAAATACCTTATAATATAATGTAATATTTGCAGTCTACCATTGAAAATACCTAATAATATAACGTAATATGCAGTGTATCATTGAAAATACCTTATAATGTAACGTAATATGCAGTATATCATTGAAAATGCCTTATAATATAACGTAATATGCAGTATATCATTGAAAATACGTGATAATATAACGTAATATGCAGTCTATCATTGAAAATGCCTTATAATATAACGTAATATACAGTGTATCTTTGAAAATACCTTATAATATAACGTAATATGCAGTCTATCATTGAAAATACCTTATAATATAACGTAAAATGCAGTGTATCATTGAAAATACCTTATAATATAACGTAATATGCAGTCTATCATTGAAAATGCCTTATAATATAACGTAATATGCAGTATATCATTGAAAATACCTTATAATATAACGTAATATGCAGTGTATCATTGAAAATGCCTTATAATATAACGTAATATGCAGTATATCATTGAAAATACCTTATAATATAACGTAATATGCAGTATATCATTGAAAATACCCTATAATATAATGTAATATGCAGTCTATCATTGAAAATGCCTTATAATATAATGCAATATTTGCAGTCTATCATTGAAAATACGTGATAATATAACGTAATATGCAGTCTATCATTGAAAATGCCTTATAATATAACGTAATATGCAGTATATCATTGAAAATACCTTATAATATAACGTAATATGCAGTGTATCATTGAAAATACCTTATAATATAACGTAATATGCAAAGTATCATTGAAAATAACTTATAATATAACGTGATATGCAGCCTATCATTGAAAATACCTTATAGTATAACGTATTATGCAGTGTATCATTGAAAATACCTTATAATATAATGTAATATTTGCAGTCTACCATTGAAAATACCTTATAATATAATGTAATATTTGCAGTCTACCATTGAAAATACCTTATAATATAACGTAATATGCAGTGTATCATTGAAAATACCTTATAATGTAACGTAATATGCAGTATATCATTGAAAATACCTTATAATATAACGTAATATGCAGTCTATCATTGAAAATACCTTATAGTATAACGTATTATGCAGTGTATCATTGAAAATACCTAATAATATAATGTATTATTTGCAGTCTACCATTGAAAATACCTTATAATATAATGTAATATTTGCAGTCTACCATTGAAAATACCTTATAATATAACGTAATATGCAGTGTATCATTGAAAATACCTTATAATGTAACGTAATAAGCAGTGTATCATTGAAAATACCCTATAATATAATGTAATATGCAGTGTATCATTGAAAATACCTTATAATATAATGTAATATTTGCAGTCTATCATTGAAAATACGTGATAATATAACGTAATATGCAGTCTATCATTGAAAATGCCTTATAATATAACGTAATATGCAGTATATCATTGAAAATACCTTATAATATAACGTAATATGCAGTGTATCATTGAAAATACCTTATAATATAACGTAATATGCAGTGTATCATTGAAAATACCTTATAATATAACGTGATATGCAGCCTATCATTGAAAATACCTTATAGTATAACGTAATATGCAGTGTATCATTGAAAATACCTTATAATATAATGTAATATTTGCAGTCTACCATTGAAAATACCTTATAATATAACGTAATATGCAGTATATCTTTGAAAATACCTATAATATATCGTAATATGCAGTGTATCATTGAAAATACCTTATAATATAACGTAATATGCAGTGTTTCATTGAAAATACCTTATAACATAACGTAATATGCAGTCTATCATTGAAAATGCCTTATAATATAACGTAATATGCAGTATATCATTGAAAATACCTTATAATATAACGTAATATGCAGTGTATCATTGAAAATACCTTCTAATATAACGTAATATGCAGTCTATCATTGAAAATACCTTATAGTATAACGTATTATGCAGTGTATCATTGAAAATACCTTATAATATAATGTAATATTTGCAGTCTAACATTGAAAATACCTTATAATATAATGTAATATTTGCAGTCTACCATTGAAAATACCTTATAATATAACGTAATATGCAGTGTATCATTGAAAATACCTTATAATGTAACGTAATAAGCAGTGTATCATTGAAAATACCCTATAATATAATGTAATATGCAGTGTATCATTGAAAATACCTTATAATATAATGTAATATTTGCAGTCTATCATTGAAAATGCCTTATAATATAACGTAATAAGCAGTATATCATTGAAAATACCTTATAATATAACGTAATATGCAGTGTATCATTGAAAATACCTTCTAATATAACGTAATATGCAGTCTATCATTGAAAATACCTTATAGTATAACGTATTATGCAGTGTATCATTGAAAATACCTTATAATATAATGTAATATTTGCAGTCTACCATTGAAAATACCTTATAATATAATGTAATATTTGCAGTCTACCATTGAAAATACCTAATAATATAACGTAATATGCAGTGTATCATTGAAAATACCTTATAATGTAACGTAATATGCAGTATATCATTGAAAATGCCTTATAATATAACGTAATATGCAGTATATCATTGAAAATACGTGATAATATAACGTAATATGCAGTCTATCATTGAAAATGCCTTATAATATAACGTAATATACAGTATATCATTGAAAATACCTTATAATATAACGTAATATGCAGTCTATCATTGAAAATACCTTATAATATAACGTAAAATGCAGTCTATCATTGAAAATACCTTATAATATAACGTAATATGCAGTCTATCATTGAAAATGCCTTATAATATAACGTAATATGCAGTATATCATTGAAAATACCTTATAATATAACGTAATATGCAGTGTATCATTGAAAATGCCTTATAATATAACGTAATATGCAGTATATCATTGAAAATACTTATAATATAACGTAATATGCAGTATATCATTGAAAATACCCTATAATATAATGTAATATGCAGTCTATCATTGAAAATGCCTTATAATATAATGCAATATTTGCAGTCTATCATTGAAAATACGTGATAATATAACGTAATATGCAGTCTATCATTGAAAATGCCTTATAATATAACGTAATATGCAGTATATCATTGAAAATACCTTATAATATAACGTAATATGCAGTGTATCATTGAAAATACCTTATAATATAACGTAATATGCAGTGTATCATTGAAAATAACTTATAATATAACGTGATATGCAGCCTATCATTGAAAATACCTTATAGTATAACGTAATATGCAGTGTATCATTGAAAATACCTTATAATATAATGTAATATTTGCAGTCTACCATTGAAAATACCTTATAATATAACGTAATATGCAGTATATCTTTGAAAATACCTATAATATAACGTAATATGCAGTCTATCATTGAAAATGCCTTATAATATAACGTAATATGCAGTATATCATTGTAAATACCTTATAATATAACGTAATATGCAGTGTATCATTGAAAATACCTTATAATATAACGTAATATGCAGTGTATCATTGAAAATACCTTATAATATAACGTAATATGCAGTGTATCATTGAAAATAACATATAATATAACGTGATATGCAGCCTATCATTGAAAATACCTTATAGTATAACGTAATATGCAGTGTATCATTGAATATACCTTATAATATAATGTAATATTTGCAGTCTACAATTGAAAATACCTTATAATATAACGTAATATGCAGTATATCTTTGAAAATACCTTATAATATAACGTAATATGCAGTCTATCATTGAAAATGCCTTATAATATAACGTAATATGCAGTATATCATTGAAAATACCCTATAATATAATGTAATATGCAGTCTATCATTGAAAATGCCTTATAATACAACGTAATATGCAGTATATCATTGAAAATACCTTATAATATAACGTAATATGCAGTGTATCATTGAAAATACCTTATAATATAACGTAATATGCAGTATATCTTTGAAAATACCTATAATATAACGTAATATGCAGTCTATCATTGAAAATGCCTTATAATATAACGTAATATGCTGTATAACATTGTAAATACCTTATAATATAACGTAATATGCAGTGTATCATTGAAAATACCTTATAATATAACGTAATATGCAGTGTATCATTGAAAATACCTTATAATATAACGTAATATGCAGTATATCATTGAAAATACCTTATAATATAACGTAATATGCAGTGTATCATTGAAAATACCTTATAATATAACGTAATATGCAGTGTATCATTGAAAATACCTTATAATATAACGTAATATGCAGTATATCATTGAAAGTACCTTATAATATAACGTAATATGCAGTCTATCATTGAAAATGCCTTATAATATAACGTAATATGCAGTATATCATTGAAAATACCTTATAATATAACGTAATATGCAGTGTATCATTGAAAATACCTTCTAATATAACGTAATATGCAGTCTATCATTGAAAATACCTTATAGTATAACGTATTATGCAGTGTATCATTGAAAATACCTTATAATATAATGTAATATTTGCAGTCTACCATTGAAAATACCTTATAATATAATGTAATATTTGCAGTCTACCATTGAAAATACCTTATAATATAACGTAATATGCAGTGTATCATTGAAAATACCTTATAATGTAACGTAATAAGCAGTGTATCATTGAAAATACCCTATAATATAATGTAATATGCAGTGTATCATTGAAAATACCTTATAATATAATGTAATATTTGCAGTCTATCATTGAAAATACGTGATAATATAACGTAATATGCAGTCTATCATTGAAAATGCCTTATAATATAACGTAATATGCAGTATATCATTGAAAATACCTTATAATATAACGTAATATGCAGTGTATCATTGAAAATACCTTATAATATAACGTAATATGCAGTGTATCATTGAAAATAACATATAATATAACGTGATATGCAGCCTATCATTGAAAATACCTTATAGTATAACGTATTATGCAGTGTATCATTGAAAATACCTTATAATATAATGTAATATTTGCAGTCTACAATTGAAAATACCTTATAATATAACGTAATATGCAGTATATCTTTGAAAATACATATAATATAACGTAATATGCAGTCTATCATTGAAAATGCCTTATAATATAACGTAATATGCAGTATATCATTGTAAATACCTTATAATATAACGTAATATGCAGTGTATCATTGAAAATTCCTTATAATATAACGTAATATGCAGTGTATCATTGAAAATACCTTATAATATAACGTAATATGCAGTATAACATTGTAAATACCTTATAATATAACGTAATATGCAGTGTATCATTGAAAATACCTTATAATATAACGTAATATGCAGTGTATCATTGAAAATACCTTATAATATAACGTAATATGCAGTATATCATTGAAAATACCTTATAATATAACGTAATATGCAGTGTATCATTGAAAATACCTTATAATATAACGTAATATGCAGTGTGTCATTGAAAATGCCTTATAATATAACGTAATATGCAGTATATCATTGAAAATACCTTATAATATAACGTAATATGCAGTCTATCATTGAAAATGCCTTATAATATAACGTAATATGCAGTATATCATTGAAAATACCTTATAATATAACGTAATATGCTGTGGATCATTGAAAATACCTTCTAATATAACGTAATATGCTGTGGATCATTGAAAATACCTTATAATATAACGTAATATGCAGTATATCTTTGAAAATACCTTATAATATAACGTAATATGCAGTCTATCATTGAAAATGCCTTATAATATAACGTAATATGCAGTATATCATTGAAAATACCCTATAATATAATGTAATATGCAGTCTATCATTGAAAATGCCTTATAATACAACGTAATATGCAGTATATCATTGAAAATACCTTATAATATAACGTAATATGCAGTGTATCATTGAAAATACCTTATAATATAACGTAATATGCAGTATATCTTTGAAAATACCTATAATATAACGTAATATGCAGTCTATCATTGAAAATGCCTTATAATATAACGTAATATGCAGTATAACATTGTAAATACCTTATAATATAACGTAATATGCAGTGTATCATTGAAAATACCTTATAATATAACGTAATATGCAGTGTATCATTGAAAATACCTTATAATATAACGTAATATGCAGTATATCATTGAAAATACCTTATAATATAACGTAATATGCAGTGTATCATTGAAAATACCTTATAATATAACGTAATATGCAGTGTGTCATTGAAAATGCCTTATAATATAACGTAATATACAGTATATCATTGAAAGTACCTTATAATATAACGTAATATGCAGTCTATCATTGAAAATGCCTTATAATATAACGTAATATGCAGTATATCATTGAAAATACCTTATAATATAACGTAATATGCAGTGTATCATTGAAAATACCTTATAATATAACGTAATATGCAGTCTATCATTGAAAATACCTTATAGTATAACGTATTATGCAGTGTATCATTGAAAATACCTTATAATATAATGTAATATGCAGTGTATCATTGAAAATACCTTATAATATAACGTAATATGCAGTATATCATTGAAAATACCTTATAATATAACGTAATATGCAGTGTATCATTGAAAATACCTTATAATATAACGTAATATGCAGTGTGTCATTGAAAATGCCTTATAATATAACGTAATATACAGTATATCATTGAAAGTACCTTATAATATAACGTAATATGCAGTCTATCATTGAAAATGCCTTATAATATAACGTAATATGCAGTATATCATTGAAAATACCTTATAATATAACGTAATATGCAGTGTATCATTGAAAATACCTTATAATATAACGTAATATGCAGTCTATCATTGAAAATACCTTATAGTATAACGTATTATGCAGTGTATCATTGAAAATACCTTATAATATAATGTAATATGCAGTGTATCATTGAAAATACCTTATAATATAACGTAATATGCAGTATATCATTGAAAATACCTTATAATATAACGTAATATGCAGTGTATCATTGAAAATACCTTATAATATAACGTAATATGCAGTGTGTCATTGAAAATACCTTATAATATAACGTAATATACAGTATATCATTGAAAGTACCTTATAATATAACGTAATATGCAGTCTATCATTGAAAATGCCTTATAATATAACGTAATATGCAGTATATCATTGAAAATACCTTATAATATAACGTAATATGCAGTGTATCATTGAAAATACCTTCTAATATAACGTAATATGCAGTCTATCATTGAAAATACCTTATAGTATAACGTATTATGCAGTGTATCATTGAAAATACCTTATAATATAATGTAATATTTGCAGTCTACCATTGAAAATACCTTATAATATAATGTAATATTTGCAGTCTACCATTGAAAATACCTTATAATATAACGTAATATGCAGTGTATCATTGAAAATACCTTATAATGTAACGTAATAAGCAGTGTATCATTGAAAATACCCTATAATATAATGTAATATGCAGTGTATCATTGAAAATACCTTATAATATAATGTAATATTTGCAGTCTATAATTGAAAATGCCTTATAATATAACGTAATATGCAGTATATCATTGAAAATACCTTATAATATAACGTAATATGCAGAGTATCATTGAAAATACCTTCTAATATAACGTAATATGCAGTCTATCATTGAAAATACCTTATAGTATAACGTATTATGGAGTGTATCATTGAAAATACCTTATAATATAATGTAATATTTGCAGTCTACCATTGAAAATACCTTATAATATAATGTAATATTTGCAGTCTACCATTGAAAATACCTTATAATATAACGTAATATGCAGTGTATCATTGAAAATACCTTATAATGTAACGTAATATGCAGTATATCATTGAAAATACCTTATAATATAACGTAATATGCAGTGTATCATTGAAAATACCTTATAATATAACGTAATATGCAGTGTGTCATTGAAAATGCCTTATAATATAACGTAATATGCAGTATATCATTGAAAATACGTGATAATATAACGTAATATGCAGTCTATCATTGAAAATGCCTTATAATATAACGTAATATGCAGTATATCTTTGAAAATACCTTATAATATAACGTAATATGCAGTGTATCATTGAAAATACCTTATAATATAACGTAATATGCAGTCTATCATTGAAAATACCTTATAGTATATCGTATTATGCAGTGTATCATTGAAAATACCTTATAATATAATGTAATATTTGCAGTCTACCATTGAAAATACCTTATAATATAATGTAATATTTGCAGTCTACCATTGAAAATACCTTATAATATAACGTAATATGCAGTGTATCATTGAAAATACCTTATAATGTAACGTAATAAGCAGTGTATCATTGAAAATACCCTATAATATAATGTAATATGCAGTGTATCATTGAAAATACCTTATAATATAATGTAATATTTGCAGTCTATCATTGAAAATACGTGATAATATAACGTAATATGCAGTCTATCATTGAAAATGCCTTATAATATAACGTAGTATGCAGTATATCATTGAAAATACCTTATAATATAACGTGATATGCAGTGTATCATTGAAAATACCTTATAATATAATGTAATATGCAGTGTATCATTGAAAATAACTTATAATATAACGTGATATGCAGCCTATCATTGAAAATACCTTATAATATAACGTAATATGCAGTGTATCATTGAAAATACCTTATAATATAACGTAATATGCAGTCTATCATTGAAAATGCCTTATAATATAACGTAATATGCAGTATATCATTGAAAATACCTTATAATATAACGTAATATGCAGTGTATCATTGAAAATACCTTATAATATAACGTAATATGCAGTCTATCATTGAAAATACCTTATAGTATAACGTATTATGCAGTGTATCATTGAAAATACCTTATAATATAATGTAATATTTGCAGTCTACCATTGAAAATACCTTATAATATAATGTAATATTTGCAGTCTACCATTGAAAATACCTTATAATATAACGTAATATGCAGTGTATCATTGAAAATACCTTATAATGTAACGTAATATGCAGTATATCATTGAAAATGCCTTATAATATAACGTAATATGCAGTATATCATTGAAAATACGTGATAATATAACGTAATATGCAGTCTATCATTGAAAATGCCTTATAATATAACGTAATATGCAGTATATCTTTGAAAATACCTTATAATATAACGTAATATGCAGTCTATCATTGAAAATGCCTTATAATATAACGTAATATGCAGTATATCATTGAAAATACCCTATAATATAATGTAATATGCAGTCTATCATTGAAAATGCCTTATAATACAACGTAATATGCAGTATATCATTGAAAATACCTTATAATATAACGTAATATGCAGTGTATCATTGAAAATACCTTATAATATAACGTAATATGCAGTGTATCATTGAAAATGCCTTATAATATTACGTAATATGCAGTGTATCATTGAAAATACCTTATAATATAATGTAATATTTGCAGTCTATCATTGAAAATACCTTATAATATTACGTAATATGCAGTCAATCATTGAAAATACGTGATAATATAACGTAATATGCAGTCTATCATTGAAAGTGCCTTATAATATAACGTAATATGCAGTCTATCATTGAAAATGCCTTATAATATAACGTAATATGCAGTATATCATTGAAAATACCTTATAATATAACGTAATATGCAGTGTATCATTGAAAATACCTTATAATATAACGTAATATGCAGTCTATCATTGAAAATACCTTATAGTATAACGTATTATGCAGTGTATCATTGAAAATACCTTATAATATAATGTAATATTTGCAGTCTACCATTGAAAATACCTTATAATATAATGTAATATTTGCAGTCTACCATTGAAAATACCTTATAATATAACGTAATATGCAGTGTATCATTGAAAATACCTTATAATGTAACGTAATAAGCAGTGTATCATTGAAAATACCCTATAATATAATGTAATATGCAGTGTATCATTGAAAATACCTTATAATATAATGTAATATTTGCAGTCTATCATTGAAAATACGTGATAATATAACGTAATATGCAGTCTATCATTGAAAATGCCTTATAATATAACGTAATATGCAATGTATCATTGAAAATACTGTATAATATAACGTAATATGCAGTGTATCATTGAAAATACCTTATAATATAACGTAATATGCAGTGTATCATTGAAAATAACTTCTAATATAACGTAATATGCAGTCTATCATTGAAAATACCTTATAGTATAACGTAATATGCAGTGTATCATTGAAAATACCTTATAATATAATGTAATATTTGCAGTCTACCATTGAAAATACCTTATAATATAATGTAATATTTGCAGTCTACCATTGAAAATACCTTATAATATAACGTAATATGCAGTGTATCATTGAAAATACCTTATAATGTAACGTAATATGCAGTATATCATTGAAAATACCTTATAATATAACGTAATATGCAGTGTATCATTGAAAATACCTTATAATATAACGTAATATGCAGTGTGTCATTGAAAATGCCTTATAATATAACGTAATATGCAGTGTATCATTGAAAATACCTTATAATATAACGTAATATGCAGTGTATCATTGAAAATGCCTTATAATATTACGTAATATGCAGTGTATCATTGAAAATACCTTATAATATAATGTAATATTTGCAGTCTATCATTGAAAATACCTTATAATATTACGTAATATGCAGTCAATCATTGAAAATACGTGATAATATAACGTAATATGCAGTCTATCATTGAAAATGCCTTATAATATAACGTAATATGCAGTCTATCATTGAAAATGCCTTATAATATAACGTAATATGCAGTATATCATTGAAAATACCTTATAATATAACGTAATATGCAGTGTATCATTGAAAATACCTTATAATATAACGTAATATGCAGTCTATCATTGAAAATACCTTATATTATAACGTATTATGCAGTGTATCATTGAAAATACCTTATAATATAATGTAATATTTGCAGTCTACCATTGAAAATACCTTATAATATAATGTAATATTTGCAGTCTACCATTGAAAATACCTTATAATATAACGTAATATGCAGTGTATCATTGAAAATACCTTATAATGTAACGTAATAAGCAGTGTATCATTGAAAATACCCTATGATATAATGTAATATGCAGTGTATCATTGAAAATACCTTATAATATAATGTAATATTTGCAGTCTATCATTGAAAATACGTGATAATATAACGTAATATGCAGTCTATCATTGAAAATGCCTTATAATATAACGTAATATGCAGTATATCATTGAAAATACCTTATAATATAACGTAATATGCAGTGTATCATTGAAAATACCTTATAATATAACGTAATATGCAGTGTATCATTGAAAATAACTTCTAATATAACGTGATATGCAGCCTATCATTGAAAATACCTTATAGTATAACGTAATATGCAGTGTATCATTGAAAATACCTTATAATATAATGTAATATTTGCAGTCTACCATTGAAAATACCTTATAATATAATGTAATATTTGCAGTCTACCATTGAAAATACCTTATAATATAACGTAATATGCAGTCTATCATTGAAAATACCTTATAATATAACGTAATATGCAGTATATCATTGAAAATACCTTATAATATAACGTAATATGCAGTGTATCATTGAAAATGCCTTATAATATAACGTAATATGCAGTGTGTCATTGAAAATGCCTTATAATATAACGTAATATGCAGTATATCATTGAAAATACGTGATAATATAACGTAATATGCAGTGTATCATTGAAAATGCCTTATAATATAACGTAATATGCAGTATATCTTTGAAAATACCTTATAATATAACGTAATATGCAGTCTATCATTGAAAATGCCTTATAATATAACGTAATATGCAGTATATCATTGAAAATACCCTATAATATAATGTAATATGCAGTCTATCATTGAAAATGCCTTATAATACAACGTAATATGCAGTATATCATTGAAAATACCTTATAATATAACGTAATATGCAGTGTATCATTGAAAATACCTTATAATATTACGTAATATGCAGTCAATCATTGAAAATACGTGATAATATAACGTAATATGCAGTCTATCATTGAAAATGCCTTATAATATAACGTAATATGCAGTCTATCATTGAAAATGCCTTATAATATAACGTAATATGCAGTATATCATTGAAAATACCTTATAATATAACGTAATATGCAGTGTATCATTGAAAATACCTTATAATATAACGTAATATGCAGTCTATCATTGAAAATACCTTATAGTATATCGTATTATGCAGTGTATCATTGAAAATACCTTATAATATAATGTAATATTTGCAGTCTACCATTGAAAATACCTTATAATATAATGTAATATTTGCAGTCTACCATTGAAAATACCTTATAATATAACGTAATATGCAGTGTATCATTGAAAATACCTTATAATGTAACGTAATAAGCAGTGTATCATTGAAAATACCCTATAATATAATGTAATATGCAGTGTATCATTGAAAATACCTTATAATATAATGTAATATTTGCAGTCTATCATTGAAAATACGTGATAATATAACGTAATATGCAGTCTATCATTGAAAATGCCTTATAATATAACGTAGTATGCAGTATATCATTGAAAATACCTTATAATATAACGTGATATGCAGTGTATCATTGAAAATACCTTATAATATAACGTAATATGCAGTGTATCATTGAAAATACCTTATAATATAACGTGATATGCAGCCTATCATTGAAAATACCTTATAGTATAACGTAATATGCAGTGTATCATTGAAAATACCTTATAATATAACGTAATATGCAGTCTATCATTGAAAATGCCTTATAATATAACGTAATATGCAGTATATCATTGAAAATACCTTATAATATAACGTAATATGCAGTGTATCATTGAAAATACCTTATAATATAACGTAATATGCAGTCTATCATTGAAAATACCTTATAGTATAACGTATTATGCAGTGTATCATTGAAAATACCTTATAATATAATGTAATATTTGCAGTCTACCATTGAAAATACCTTATAATATAATGTAATATTTGCAGTCTACCATTGAAAATACCTTATAATATAACGTAATATGCAGTGTATCATTGAAAATACCTTATAATGTAACGTAATATGCAGTATATCATTGAAAATGCCTTATAATATAACGTAATATGCAGTATATCATTGAAAATACGTGATAATATAACGTAATATGCAGTCTATCATTGAAAATGCCTTATAATATAACGTAATATGCAGTATATCTTTGAAAATACCTTATAATATAACGTAATATGCAGTCTATCATTGAAAATGCCTTATAATATAACGTAATATGCAGTATATCATTGAAAATACCCTATAATATAATGTAATATGCAGTCTATCATTGAAAATGCCTTATAATACAACGTAATATGCAGTATATCATTGAAAATACCTTATAATATAACGTAATATGCAGTGTATCATTGAAAATACCTTATAATATAACGTAATATGCAGTGTATCATTGAAAATGCCTTATAATATTACGTAATATGCAGTGTATCATTGAAAATACCTTATAATATAATGTAATATTTGCAGTCTATCATTGAAAATACCTTATAATATTACGTAATATGCAGTCAATCATTGAAAATACGTGATAATATAACGTAATATGCAGTCTATCATTGAAAATGCCTTATAATATAACGTAATATGCAGTCTATCATTGAAAATGCCTTATAATATAACGTAATATGCAGTATATCATTGAAAATACCTTATAATATAACGTAATATGCAGTGTATCATTGAAAATACCTTATAATATAACGTAATATGCAGTCTATCATTGAAAATACCTTATAGTATAACGTATTATGCAGTGTATCATTGAAAATACCTTATAATATAATGTAATATTTGCAGTCTACCATTGAAAATACCTTATAATATAATGTAATATTTGCAGTCTACCATTGAAAATACCTTATAATATAACGTAATATGCAGTGTATCATTGAAAATACCTTATAATGTAACGTAATAAGCAGTGTATCATTGAAAATACCCTATAATATAATGTAATATGCAGTGTATCATTGAAAATACCTTATAATATAATGTAATATTTGCAGTCTATCATTGAAAATACGTGATAATATAACGTAATATGCAGTCTATCATTGAAAATGCCTTATAATATAACGTAATATGCAGTATATCATTGAAAATACCTTATAATATAACGTAATATGCAGTGTATCATTGAAAATACCTTATAATATAACGTAATATGCAGTGTATCATTGAAAATAACTTCTAATATAACGTGATATGCAGCCTATCATAGAAAATACCTTATAGTATAACGTAATATGCAGTGTATCATTGAAAATACCTTATAATATAATGTAATATTTGCAGTCTACCATTGAAAATACCTTATAATATAACGTAATATGCAGTATATCTTTGAAAATACCTATAATATAACGTAATATGCAGTCTATCATTGAAAATGCCTTATAATATAACGTAATATGCAGTATATCATTGTAAATACCTTATAATATAACGTAATATGCAGTGTATCATTGAAAATACCTTATAATATAACGTAATATGCAGTGTATCATTGAAAATACCTTATAATATAACGTAATATGCAGTATATCATTGAAAATACCTTATAATATAACGTAAAATGCAGTGTATCATTGAAAATACCTTATAATATAACGTAATATTCAGTCTATCATTGAAAATGCCTTATAATATAACGTAATATGCAGTATATCATTGAAAATACCTTATAATATAACGTAATATGCAGTGTATCATTGAAAATACCTTATAATATAACGTAATATGCAGTCTATCATTGAAAATACCTTATAGTATAACGTATTATGCAGTGTATCATTGAAAATACCTTATAATATAATGTAATATTTGCAGTCTACCATTGAAAATACCTTATAATATAATGTAATATTTGCAGTCTACCATTGAAAATACCTTATAATATAACGTAATATGCAGTGTATCATTGAAAATACCTTATAATGTAACGTAATAAGCAGTGTATCAATGAAAATACCCTATAATATAATGTAATATGCAGTGTATCATTGAAAATACCTTATAATATAATGTAATATTTGCAGTCTATCATTGAAAATACGTGATAATATAACGTAATATGCAGTCTATCATTGAAAATGCCTTATAATATAACGTAATATGCAGTATATCATTGAAAATACCTTATAATATAACGTAATATGCACTGTATCATTGAAAATACCTTATAATATAACGTAATATGCAGTGTATCATTGAAAATAACATATAATATAACGTGATATGCAGCCTATCATTGAAAATACCTTATAGTATAACGTAATATGCAGTGTATCATTGAAAATACCTTATAATATAATGTAATATTTGCAGTCTAAAATTGAAAATACCTTATAATATAACGTAATATGCAGTATATCTTTGAAAATACATATAATATAACGTAATATGCAGTCTATCATTGAAAATGCCTTATAATATAACGTAATATGCAGTATATCATTGAAAATACCTTATAATATAACGTAATATGCAGTGTATCATTGAAAATACCTTATAATATAACGTAATATGCAGTGTATCATTGAAAATACCTTATAATATAACGTAATATGCAGTATAACATTGAAAATACCTTATAATATAACGTAATATGCAGTGTATCATTGAAAATACCTTATAATATAACGTAATATGCAGTGTATCATTGAAAATACCTTATAATATAACGTAATATGCAGTATATCATTGAAAATACCTTATAATATAACGTGATTTGCAGTCTATCATTGAAAATACCTTATAATATAACGTAATATGCAGTGTGTCATTGAAAATGCCTTATAATATAACGTAATATGCAGTATATCATTGAAAATACCTTATAATATAACGTAATATGCAGTCTATCATTGAAAATGCCTTATAATATAACGTAATATGCAGTATATCATTGAAAATACCTTATAATATAACGTAATATGCAGTGTATCATTGAAAATACCTTATAATATAACGTAATATGCAGTATATCTTTGAAAATACCTTATAATATAACGTAATATGCAGTCTATCATTGAAAATGCCTTATAATATAACGTAATATGCAGTATATCATTGAAAATACCCTATAATATAATGTAATATGCAGTCTATCATTGAAAATGCCTTATAATACAACGTAATATGCAGTATATCATTGAAAATACCTTATAATATAACGTAATATGCAGTGTATCATTGAAAATACCTTATAATATAACGTAATATGCAGTGTATCATTGAAAATGCCTTATAATATTACGTAATATGCAGTGTATCATTGAAAATACCTTATAATATAATGTAATATTTGCAGTCTATCATTGAAAATACCTTATAATATTACGTAATATGCAGTCAATCATTGAAAATACGTGATAATATAACGTAATATGCAGTCTATCATTGAAAATGCCTTATAATATAACGTAATATGCAGTCTATCATTGAAAATGCCTTATAATATAACGTAATATGCAGTATATCATTGAAAATACCTTATAATATAACGTAATATGCAGTGTATCATTGAAAATACCTTATAATATAACGTAATATGCAGTGTATCATTGAAAATAACATATAATATAACGTGATATGCAGCCTATCATTGAAAATACCTTATAGTATAACGTAATATGCAGTGTATCATTGAAAATACCTTATAATATAATGTAATATTTGCAGTCTACAATTGAAAATACCTTATAATATAACGTAATATGCAGTATATCTTTGAAAATACATATAATATAACGTAATATGCAGTCTATCATTGAAAATGCCTTATAATATAACGTAATATGCAGTATATCATTGAAAATACCTTATAATATAACGTAATATGCAGTGTATCATTGAAAATACCTTATAATATAACGTAATATGCAGTGTATCATTGAAAATACCTTATAATATAACGTAATATGCAGTATAACATTGTAAATACCTTATAATATAACGTAATATGCAGTGTATCATTGAAAATACCTTATAATATAACGTAATATGCAGTGTATCATTGAAAATACCTTATAATATAACGTAATATGCAGTATATCATTGAAAATACCTTATAATATAACGTAATATGCAGTGTATCATTGAAAATACCTTATAATATAACGTAATATGCAGTGTGTCATTGAAAATGCCTTATAATATAACGTAATATGCAGTATATCATTGAAAATACCTTATAATATAACGTAATATGCAGTCTATCATTGAAAATGCCTTATAATATAACGTAATATGCAGTATATCATTGAAAATACCTTATAATATAACGTAATATGCAGTGTATCATTGAAAATACCTTCTAATATAACGTAATATGCAGTCTATCATTGAAAATACCTTATAATATAACGTAATATGCAGTATATCTTTGAAAATACCTTATAATATAACGTAATATGCAGTCTATCATTGAAAATGCCTTATAATATAACGTAATATGCAGTATATCATTGAAAATACCCTATAATATAATGTAATATGCAGTCTATCATTGAAAATGACTTATAATATAACGTAATATGCAGTATATCATTGAAAATACCTTATAATATAACGTAATATGCAGTGTATCATTGAAAATACCTTATAATATAACGTAATATGCAGTATATCTTTGAAAATACCTATAATATAACGTAATATGCAGTCTATCATTGAAAATGCCTTATAATATAACGTAATATGCAGTATAACATTGTAAATACCTTATAATATAACGTAATATGCAGTGTATCATTGAAAATACCTTATAATATAACGTAATATGCAGTGTATCATTGAAAATACCTTATAATATAACGTAATATGCAGTATATCATTGAAAATACCTTATAATATAACGTAATATGCAGTGTATCATTGAAAATACCTTATAATATAACGTAATATGCAGTGTGTCATTGAAAATGCCTTATAATATAACGTAATATACAGTATATCATTGAAAGTACCTTATAATATAACGTAATATGCAGTCTATCATTGAAAATACCTTATAATATAACGTAATATGCAGTATATCATTGAAAATACCTTATAATATAACGTAATATGCAGTGTATCATTGAAAATACCTTATAATATAACGTAATATGCAGTCTATCATTGAAAATACCTTATAGTATAACGTATTATGCAGTGTATCATTGAAAATACCTTATAATATAATGTAATATGCAGTGTATCATTGAAAATACCTTATAATATAACGTAATATGCAGTATATCATTGAAAATACCTTATAATATAACGTAATATGCAGTGTATCATTGAAAATACCTTATAATATAACGTAATATGCAGTGTGTCATTGAAAATGCCTTATAATATAACGTAATATACAGTATATCATTGAAAATACCTTATAATATAACGTAATATGCAGTCTATCATTGAAAATGCCTTATAATATAACGTAATATGCAGTATATCATTGAAAATACCTTATAATATAACTTAATATGCAGTGTATCATTGAAAATACCTTCTAATATAACGTAATATGCAGTCTATCATTGAAAATACCTTATAGTATAACGTATTATGCAGTGTATCATTGAAAATACCTTATAATATAATGTAATATTTGCAGTCTACCATTGAAAATACCTTATAATATAATGTAATATTTGCAGTCTACCATTGAAAATACCTTATAATATAACGTAATATGCAGTGTATCATTGAAAATACCTTATAATGTAACGTAATAAGCAGTGTATCATTGAAAATACCCTATAATATAATGTAATATGCAGTGTATCATTGAAAATACCTTATAATATAATGTAATATTTGCAGTCTATCATTGAAAATGCCTTATAATATAACGTAATATGCAGTGTATCATTGAAAATACCTTATAATATAATGTAATATTTGCAGTCTATCATTGAAAATACCTTATAATATTACGTAATATGCAGTGTATCATTGAAAATACCTTATAATGTAACGTAATATGCAGTATATCATTGAAAATACCTTATAATATAACGTAATATGCAGTGTATCATTGAAAATACCTTATAATATAACGTAATATGCAGTGTGTCATTGAAAATGCCTTATAATATAACGTAATATGCAGTATATCATTGAAAATACGTGATAATATAACGTAATATGCAGTCTATCATTGAAAATGCCTTATAATATAACGTAATATGCAGTATATCTTTGAAAATACCTTATAATATAACGTAATATGCAGTCTATCATTGAAAATGCCTTATAATATAACGTAATATGCAGTATATCATTGAAAATACCCTATAATATAATGTAATATGCAGTCTATCATTGAAAATGCCTTATAATACAACGTAATATGCAGTATATCATTGAAAATACCTTATAATATAACGTAATATGCAGTGTATCATTGAAAATACCTTATAATATAACGTAATATGCAGTGTATCATTGAAAATGCCTTATAATATTACGTAATATGCAGTGTATCATTGAAAATACCTTATAATATAATGTAATATTTGCAGTCTATCATTGAAAATACCTTATAATATTACGTAATATGCAGTCAATCATTGAAAATACGTGATAATATAACGTAATATGCAGTCTATCATTGAAAATGCCTTATAATATAACGTAATATGCAGTCTATCATTGAAAATGCCTTATAATATAACGTAATATGCAGTATATCATTGAAAATACCTTATAATATAACGTAATATGCAGTGTATCATTGAAAATACCTTATAATATAACGTAATATGCAGTCTATCATTGAAAATACCTTATAGTATATCGTATTATGCAGTGTATCATTGAAAATACCTTATAATATAATGTAATATTTGCAGTCTACCATTGAAAATACCTTATAATATAATGTAATATTTGCAGTCTACCATTGAAAATACCTTATAATATAACGTAATATGCAGTGTATCATTGAAAATACCTTATAATGTAACGTAATAAGCAGTGTATCATTGAAAATACCCTATAATATAATGTAATATGCAGTGTATCATTGAAAATACCTTATAATATAATGTAATATTTGCAGTCTATCATTGAAAATACGTGATAATATAACGTAATATGCAGTCTATCATTGAAAATGCCTTATAATATAACGTAGTATGCAGTATATCATTGAAAATACCTTATAATATAACGTGATATGCAGTGTATCATTGAAAATACCTTATAATATAACGTAATATGCAGTGTATCATTGAAAATACCTTATAATATAACGTGATATGCAGTCTATCATTGAAAATACCTTATAGTATAACGTAATATGCAGTGTATCATTGAAAATACCTTATAATATAACGTAATATGCAGTCTATCATTGAAAATGCCTTATAATATAACGTAATATGCAGTATATCATTGAAAATACCTTATAATATAACGTAATATGCAGTGTATCATTGAAAATACCTTATAATATAACGTAATATGCAGTCTATCATTGAAAATACCTTATAGTATAACGTATTATGCAGTGTATCATTGAAAATACCTTATAATATAATGTAATATTTGCAGTCTACCATTGAAAATACCTTATAATATAATGTAATATTTGCAGTCTACCATTGAAAATACCTTATAATATAACGTAATATGCAGTGTATCATTGAAAATACCTTATAATGTAACGTAATATGCAGTATATCATTGAAAATGCCTTATAATATAACGTAATATGCAGTATATCATTGAAAATACGTGATAATATAACGTAATATGCAGTCTATCATTGAAAATACCTTATAATGTAACGTAATATGCAGTATATCTTTGAAAATACCTTATAATATAACGTAATATGCAGTCTATCATTGAAAATGCCTTATAATATAACGTAATATGCAGTATATCATTGAAAATACCCTATAATATAATGTAATATGCAGTCTATCATTGAAAATGCCTTATAATACAACGTAATATGCAGTATATCATTGAAAATACCTTATAATATAACGTAATATGCAGTGTATCATTGAAAATACCTTATAATATAACGTAATATGCAGTGTATCATTGAAAATGCCTTATAATATTACGTAATATGCAGTGTATCATTGAAAATACCTTATAATATAATGTAATATTTGCAGTCTATCATTGAAAATACCTTATAATATTACGTAATATGCAGTCAATCATTGAAAATACGTGATAATATAACGTAATATGCAGTCTATCATTGAAAATGCCTTATAATATAACGTAATATGCAGTCTATCATTGAAAATGCCTTATAATATAACGTAATATGCAGTATATCATTGAAAATACCTTATAATATAACGTAATATGCAGTGTATCATTGAAAATACCTTATAATATAACGTAATATGCAGTCTATCATTGAAAATACCTTATAGTATAACGTATTATGCAGTGTATCATTGAAAATACCTTATAATATAATGTAATATTTGCAGTCTACCATTGAAAATACCTTATAATATAATGTAATATTTGCAGTCTACCATTGAAAATACCTTATAATATAACGTAATATGCAGTGTATCATTGAAAATACCTTATAATGTAACGTAATAAGCAGTGTATCATTGAAAATACCCTATAATATAATGTAATATGCAGTGTATCATTGAAAATACCTTATAATATAATGTAATATTTGCAGTCTATCATTGAAAATACGTGATAATATAACGTAATATGCAGTCTATCATTGAAAATGCCTTATAATATAACGTAATATGCAGTATATCATTGAAAATACCTTATAATATAACGTAATATGCAGTGTATCATTGAAAATACCTTATAATATAACGTAATATGCAGTGTATCATTGAAAATAACTTCTAATATAACGTGATATGCAGTCTATCATTGAAAATACCTTATAGTATAACGTAATATGCAGTGTATCATTGAAAATACCTTATAATATAATGTAATATTTGCAGTCTACCATTGAAAATACCTTATAATATAATGTAATATTTGCAGTCTACCATTGAAAATACCTTATAATATAACGTAATATGCAGTGTATCATTGAAAATACCTTATAATGTAACGTAATATGCAGTATATCATTGAAAATACCTTATAATATAACGTAATATGCAGTGTATCATTGAAAATACCTTATAATATAACGTAATATGCAGTGTATCATTGAAAATGCCTTATAATATAACGTAATATGCAGTATATCATTGAAAATACGTGATAATATAACGTAATATGCAGTCTATCATTGAAAATGCCTTATAATATAACGTAATATGCAGTATATCTTTGAAAATACCTTATAATATAACGTAATATGCAGTCTATCATTGAAAATGCCTTATAATATAACGTAATATGCAGTATATCATTGAAAATACCCTATAATATAATGTAATATGCAGTCTATCATTGAAAATGCCTTATAATACAACGTAATATGCAGTATATCATTGAAAATACCTTATAATATAACGTAATATGCAGTGTATCATTGAAAATACCTTATAATATAACGTAATATGCAGTGTATCATTGAAAATGCCTTATAATATTACGTAATATGCAGTGTATCATTGAAAATACCTTATAATATAATGTAATATTTGCAGTCTATCATTGAAAATACCTTATAATATTACGTAATATGCAGTCAATCATTGAAAATACGTGATAATATAACGTAATATGCAGTCTATCATTGAAAATGCCTTATAATATAACGTAATATGCAGTCTATCATTGAAAATGCCTTATAATATAACGTAATATGCAGTATATCATTGAAAATACCTTATAATATAACGTAATATGCAGTGTATCATTGAAAATACCTTATAATATAACGTAATATGCAGTCTATCATTGAAAATACCTTATAGTATATCGTATTATGCAGTGTATCATTGAAAATACCTTATAATATAATGTAATATTTGCAGTCTACCATTGAAAATACCTTATAATATAATGTAATATTTGCAGTCTACCATTGAAAATAACTTATAATATAACGTAATATGCAGTGTATCATTGAAAATACCTTATAATGTAACGTAATAAGCAGTGTATCATTGAAAATACCCTATAATATAATGTAATATGCAGTGTATCATTGAAAATACCTTATAATATAATGTAATATTTGCAGTCTATCATTGAAAATACGTGATAATATAACGTAATATGCAGTCTATCATTGAAAATGCCTTATAATATAACGTAATATGCAGTATATCATTGAAAATACCTTATAATATAACGTGATATGCAGTGTATCATTGAAAATACCTTATAATATAACGTAATATGCAGTGTATCATTGAAAATAACTTATAATATAACGTGATATGCAGCCTATCATTGAAAATACCTTATAGTATAACGTAATATGCAGTGTATCATTGAAAATACCTTATAATATAACGTAATATGCAGTCTATCATTGAAAATGCCTTATAATATAACGTAATATGCAGTATATCATTGAAAATACCTTATAATATAACGTAATATGCAGTCTATCATTGAAAATACCTTATAATATAACGTAATATGCAGTCTATCATTGAAAATACCTTATAGTATAACGTATTATGCAGTGTATCATTGAAAATACCTTATAATATAATGTAATATTTGCAGTCTACCATTGAAAATACCTTATAATATAATGTAATATTTGCAGTCTACCATTGAAAATACCTTATAATATAACGTAATATGCAGTGTATCATTGAAAATACCTTATAATGTAACGTAATATGCAGTATATCATTGAAAATGCCTTATAATATAACGTAATATGCAGTATATCATTGAAAATACGTGATAATATAACGTAATATGCAGTCTATCATTGAAAATGCCTTATAATATAACGTAATATGCAGTATATCTTTGAAAATACCTTATAATATAACGTAATATGCAGTCTATCATTGAAAATGCCTTATAATATAACGTAATATGCAGTATATCATTGAAAATACCCTATAATATAATGTAATATGCAGTCTATCATTGAAAATGCCTTATAATACAACGTAATATGCAGTATATCATTGAAAATACCTTATAATATAACGTAATATGCAGTGTATCATTGAAAATACCTTATAATATAACGTAATATGCAGTATATCATTGAAAATACCTTACAATATAACGTAATATGCAGTGTATCATTGAAAATACCTTATAATATAACGTAATATGCAGTGTGTCATTGAAAATGCCTTATAATATAACGTAATATGCAGTATATCATTGAAAATACCTTATAATATAACGTAATATGCAGTCTATCATTGAAAATGCCTTATAATATAACGTAATATGCAGTATATCATTGAAAATACCTTATAATATAACGTAATATGCAGTGTATCATTGAAAATACCTTCTAATATAACGTAATATGCAGTATATCTTTGAAAATACCTTATAATATAACGTAATATGCAGTCTATCATTGAAAATGCCTTATAATATAACGTAATATGCAGTATATCATTGAAAATACCCTATAATATAATGTAATATGCAGTCTATCATTGAAAATGCCTTATAATACAACGTAATATGCAGTATATCATTGAAAATACCTTATAATATAACGTAATATGCAGTGTATCATTGAAAATACCTTATAATATAACGTAATATGCAGTGTATCATTGAAAATGCCTTATAATATTACGTAATATGCAGTGTATCATTGAAAATACCTTATAATATAATGTAATATTTGAAGTGTATCATTGAAAATACCTTATAATATTACGTAATATGCAGTCAATCATTGAAAATACGTGATAATATAACGTAATATGCAGTCTATCATTGAAAATGCCTTATAATATAACGTAATATGCAGTCTATCATTGAAAATGCCTTATAATATAACGTAATATGCAGTCTATCATTGAAAATACCTTATAATATAACGTAATATGCAGTGTATCATTGAAAATACCTTATAATATAACGTAATATGCAGTCTATCATTGAAAATACCTTATAATATAACGTAATATGCTGTGTATCATTGAAAATACCTTATAATGTAACGTAATATGCAGTGTATCATTGAAAATACCCTATAATATAATGTAATATGCAGTGTATCATTGAAAATACCTTATAATATAATGTAATATTTGCAGTCTATCATTGAAAATACGTGATAATATAACGTAATATGCAGTCTATCATTGAAAATGCCTTATAATATAACGTAATATGCAGTATATCATTGAAAATACCTTATAATATAACGTAATATGCAGTGTATCATTGAAAATACCTTATAATATAACGTAATATGCAGTGTATCATTGAAAATAACTTATAATATAACGTGATATGCAGCCTATCATTGAAAATACCTTATAGTATAACGTAATATGCAGTGTATCATTGAAAATACCTTATAATATAATGTAATATTTGCAGTCTACCATTGAAAATACCTTATAATATAATGTAATATTTGCAGTCTACCATTGAAAATACCTTATAATATAACGTAATATGCAGTGTATCATTGAAAATACCTTATAATGTAACGTAATAAGCAGTGTATCATTGAAAATACCCTATAATATAATGTAATATGCAGTGTATCATTGAAAATACCTTATAATATAATGTAATATTTGCAGTCTATCATTGAAAATACGTGATAATATAACGTAATATGCAGTCTATCATTGAAAATGCCTTATAATATAACGTAATATGCAGTATATCATTGAAAATACCTTATAATATAACGTAATATGCAGTGTATCATTGAAAATACCTTATAATATAACGTAATATGCAGTGTATCATTGAAAATAACTTCTAATATAACGTGATATGCAGCCTATCATAGAAAATACCTTATAGTATAACGTAATATGCAGTGTATCATTGAAAATACCTTATAATATAATGTAATATTTGCAGTCTACCATTGAAAATACCTTATAATATAACGTAATATGCAGTATATCTTTGAAAATACCTATAATATAACGTAATATGCAGTCTATCATTGAAAATGCCTTATAATATAACGTAATATGCAGTATATCATTGTAAATACCTTATAATATAACGTAATATGCAGTGTATCATTGAAAATACCTTATAATATAACGTAATATGCAGTCTATCATTGAAAATACCTTATAGTATAACGTATTATGCAGTGTATCATTGAAAATACCTTATAATATAATGTAATATTTGCAGTCTACCATTGAAAATACCTTATAATATAATGTAATATTTGCAGTCTACCATTGAAAATACCTTATAATATAACGTAATATGCAGTGTATCATTGAAAATACCTTATAATGTAACGTAATAAGCAGTGTATCAATGAAAATACCCTATAATATAATGTAATATGCAGTGTATCATTGAAAATACCTTATAATATAATGTAATATTTGCAGTCTATCATTGAAAATACGTGATAATATAACGTAATATGCAGTCTATCATTGAAAATGCCTTATAATATAACGTAATATGCAGTATATCATTGAAAATACCTTATAATATAACGTAATATGCAGTGTATCATTGAAAATACCTTATAATATAACGTAATATGCAGTGTATCATTGAAAATAACATATAATATAACGTGATATGCAGCCTATCATTGAAAATACCTTATAGTATAACGTAATATGCAGTGTATCATTGAAAATACCTTATAATATAATGTAATATTTGCAGTCTACAATTGAAAATACCATATAATATAACGTAATATGCAGTATATCTTTGAAAATACATATAATATAACGTAATATGCAGTCTATCATTGAAAATGCCTTATAATATAACGTAATATGCAGTATATCATTGTAAATACCTTATAATATAACGTAATATGCAGTGTATCATTGAAAATACCTTATAATATAACGTAATATGCAGTGTATCATTGAAAATACCTTATAATATAACGTAATATGCAGTATAACATTGTAAATACCTTATAATATAACGTAATATGCAGTGTATCATTGAAAATACCTTATAATATAACGTAATATGCAGTGTATCATTGAAAATACCTTATAATATAACGTAATATGCAGTATATCATTGAAAATACCTTATAATATAACGTAATATGCAGTGTATCATTGAAAATACCTTATAATATAACGTAATATGCAGTGTGTCATTGAAAATGCCTTATAATATAACGTAATATGCAGTATATCATTGAAAATACCTTATAATATAACGTAATATGCAGTCTATCATTGAAAATGCCTTATAATATAACGTAATATGCAGTATATCATTGAAAATACCTTATAATATAACGTAATATGCAGTGTATCATTGAAAATACCTTCTAATATAACGTAATATGCAGTATATCTTTGAAAATACCTTATAATATAACGTAATATGCAGTCTATCATTGAAAATGCCTTATAATATAACGTAATATGCAGTATATCATTGAAAATACCCTATAATATAATGTAATATGCAGTCTATCATTGAAAATGCCTTATAATACAACGTAATATGCAGTATATCATTGAAAATACCTTATAATATAACGTAATATGCAGTGTATCATTGAAAATACCTTATAATATAACGTAATATGCAGTGTATCATTGAAAATGCCTTATAATATTACGTAATATGCAGTGTATCATTGAAAATACCTTATAATATAATGTAATATTTGCAGTCTATCATTGAAAATACCTTATAATATTACGTAATATGCAGTCAATCATTGAAAATACGTGATAATATAACGTAATATGCAGTCTATCATTGAAAATGCCTTATAATATAACGTAATATGCAGTCTATCATTGAAAATGCCTTATAATATAACGTAATATGCAGTCTATCATTGAAAATACCTTATAATATAACGTAATATGCAGTGTATCATTGAAAATACCTTATAATATAACGTAATATGCAGTCTATCATTGAAAATACCTTATAATATAACGTAATATGCTGTGTATCATTGAAAATACCTTATAATGTAACGTAATATGCAGTGTATCATTGAAAATACCTTATAATATAATGTAATATGCAGTGTATCATTGAAAATACCTTATAATATAATGTAATATTTGCAGTCTATCATTGAAAATACGTGATAATATAACGTAATATGCAGTCTATCATTGAAAATGCCTTATAATATAACGTAATATGCAGTGTATCATTGAAAATACCTTATAATATAACGTAATATGCAGTGTATCATTGAAAATACCTTATAATATAACGTAATATGCAGTGTATCATTGAAAATAACTTATAATATAACGTGATATGCAGCCTATCATTGAAAATACCTTATAGTATAACGTAATATGCAGTGTATCATTGAAAATACCTTATAATATAATGTAATATTTGCAGTCTACCATTGAAAATACCTTATAATATAACGTAATATGCAGTATATCTTTGAAAATACCTATAATATAACGTAATATGCAGTCTATCATTGAAAATGCCTTATAATATAACGTAATATGCAGTATATCATTGAAAATACCTTATAATATAACGTAAAATGCAGTGTATCATTGAAAATACCTTATAATATAACGTGATATGCAGCCTATCATTGAAAATACCTTATAGTATAACGTAATATGCAGTGTATCATTGAAAATACCTTATAATATAATGTAATATTTGCAGTCTACCATTGAAAATACCTTATAATATAACGTAATATTCAGTGTATCATTGAAAATACCTTATAATATAATGTAATATTTGCAGTCTACCATTGAAAATGCCTTATAATATAACGTAATATGCAGTATATCATTGAAAATACCTTATAATATAACGTAATATGCAGTGTATCATTGAAAATACCTTCTAATATAACGTAATATGCAGTCTATCATTGAAAATACCTTATAGTATAACGTATTATGCAGTGTATCATTGAAAATACCTTATAATATAATGTAATATTTGCAGTCTACCATTGAAAATACCTTATAATATAATGTAATATTTGCAGCCTACCATTGAAAATACCTTATAATATAACGTAATATGCAGTGTATCATTGAAAATACCTTATAATGTAACGTAATATGCAGTATATCATTGAAAATACCTTATAATATAACGTAATATGCAGTGTATCATTGAAAATACCTTATAATATAACGTAATATGCAGTGTGTCATTGAAAATGCCTTATAATATAACGTAATATGCAGTATATCATTGAAAATACGTGATAATATAACGTAATATGCAGTCTATCATTGAAAATGCCTTATAATATAACGTAATATGCAGTATATCTTTGAAAATACCTTATAATATAACGTAATATGCAGTCTATCATTGAAAATGCCTTATAATATAACGTAATATGCAGTATATCATTGAAAATACCCTATAATATAATGTAATATGCAGTCTATCATTGAAAATGCCTTATAATACAACGTAATATGCAGTATATCATTGAAAATACCTTATAATATAACGTAATATGCAGTGTATCATTGAAAATACCTTATAATATAACGTAATATGCAGTGTATCATTGAAAATGCCTTATAATATTACGTAATATGCAGTGTATCATTGAAAATACCTTATAATATAATGTAATATTTGCAGTCTATCATTGAAAATACCTTATAATATTACGTAATATGCAGTCAATCATTGAAAATACGTGATGATATAACGTAATATGCAGTCTATCATTGAAAATGCCTTATAATATAACGTAATATGCAGTCTATCATTGAAAATGCCTTATAATATAACGTAATATGCAGTATATCATTGAAAATACCTTATAATATAACGTAATATGCAGTGTATCATTGAAAATACCTTATAATATAACGTAATATGCAGTCTATCATTGAAAATACCTTATAATATAACGTAATATGCAGTGTATCATTGAAAATACCTTATAATGTAACGTAATAAGCAGTGTATCATTGAAAATACCCTATAATATAATGTAATATGCAGTGTATCATTGAAAATACCTTATAATATAATGTAATATTTGCAGTCTATCATTGAAAATACGTGATAATATAACGTAATATGCAGTCTATCATTGAAAATGCCTTATAATATAACGTAATATGCAGTATATCATTGAAAATACCTTATAATATAACGTAATATGCAGTGTATCATTGAAAATACCTTATAATATAACGTAATATGCAGTGTATCATTGAAAATAACTTATAATATAACGTGATATGCAGCCTATCATTGAAAATACCTTATAGTATAACGTAATATGCAGTGTATCATTGAAAATACCTTATAATATAATGTAATATTTGCAGTCTACCATTGAAAATACCTTATAATATAACGTGATATGCAGCCTATCATTGAAAATACCTTATAGTATAACGGAATATGCAGTGTATCATTGAAAATACCTTATAATATAATGTAATATTTGCAGTCTACCATTGAAAATACCTTATAATATAACGTAATATGCAGTCTATCATTGAAAATACCTTATAATATAACGTAATATGCAGTATATCTTTGAAAATACCTATAATATAACGTAATATGCAGTCTATCATTGAAAATGCCTTATAATATAACGTAATATGCAGTATATCATTGTAAATACCTTATAATATAACGTAATATGCAGTGTATCATTGAAAATACCTTATAATATAACGTAATATGCAGTGTATCATTGAAAATACCTTATAATATAACGTAATATGCAGTATATCATTGAAAATACCTTATAATATAACGTAAAATGCAGTGTATCATTGAAAATACCTTATAATATAACGTAATATGCAGTCTATCATTGAAAATGCCTTATAATATAACGTAATATGCAGTATATCATTGAAAATACCTTATAATATAACGTAATATGCAGTGTATCATTGAAAATACCTTATAATATAACGTAATATGCAGTCTATCATTGAAAATACCTTATAGTATAACGTATTATGCAGTGTATCATTGAAAATACCTTATAATATAATGTAATATTTGCAGTCTACCATTGAAAATACCTTATAATATAATGTAATATTTGCAGTCTACCATTGAAAATACCTTATAATATAACGTAATATGCAGTGTATCATTGAAAATACCTTATAATGTAACGTAATAAGCAGTGTATCAATGAAAATACCCTATAATATAATGTAATATGCAGTGTATCATTGAAAATACCTTATAATATAATGTAATATTTGCAGTCTATCATTGAAAATACGTGATAATATAACGTAATATGCAGTCTATCATTGAAAATGCCTTATAATATAACGTAATATGCAGTGTATCATTGAAAATACCTTATAATATAACGTAATATGCAGTGTATCATTGAAAATACCTTATAATATAACGTAATATGCAGTGTATCATTGAAAATAACATATAATATAACGTGATATGCAGCCTATCATTGAAAATACCTTATAGTATAACGTAATATGCAGTGTATCATTGAAAATACCTTATAATATAATGTAATATTTGCAGTCTACAATTGAAAATACCTTATAATATAACGTAATATGCAGTATATCTTTGAAAATACATATAATATAACGTAATATGCAGTCTATCATTGAAAATGCCTTATAATATAACGTAATATGCAGTATATCATTGTAAATACCTTATAATATAACGTAATATGCAGTGTATCATTGAAAATACCTTATAATATAACGTAATATGCAGTGTATCATTGAAAATACCTTATAATATAACGTAATATGCAGTATAACATTGTAAATACCTTATAATATAACGTAATATGCAGTGTATCATTGAAAATACCTTATAATATAACGTAATATGCAGTGTATCATTGAAAATACCTTATAATATAACGTAATATGCAGTATATCATTGAAAATACCTTATAATATAACGTAATATGCAGTGTATCATTGAAAATACCTTATAATATAACGTAATATGCAGTGTGTCATTGAAAATGCCTTATAATATAACGTAATATGCAGTCTATCATTGAAAATACCTTATAATATAACGTAATATGCAGTCTATCATTGAAAATGCCTTATAATATAACGTAATATGCAGTATATCATTGAAAATACCTTATAATATAACGTAATATGCAGTGTATCATTGAAAATACCTTCTAATATAACGTAATATGCAGTATATCTTTGAAAATACCTTATAATATAACGTAATATGCAGTCTATCATTGAAAATGCCTTATAATATAACGTAATATGCAGTATATCATTGAAAATACCCTATAATATAATGTAATATGCAGTCTATCATTGAAAATGCCTTATAATACAACGTAATATGCAGTATATCATTGAAAATACCTTATAATATAACGTGATATGCAGCCTATCATTGAAAATACCTTATAGTATAACGTAATATGCAGTGTATCATTGAAAATACCTTATAATATAATGTAATATTTGCAGTCTACCATTGAAAATACCTTATAATATAACGTGATATGCAGCCTATCATTGAAAATACCTTATAGTATAACGTAATATGCAGTGTATCATTGAAAATACCTTATAATATAATGTAATATTTGCAGTCTATCATTGAAAATACCTTATAATATTACGTAATATGCAGTCAATCATTGAAAATACGTGATGATATAACGTAATATGCAGTCTATCATTGAAAATGCCTTATAATATAACGTAATATGCAGTCTATCATTGAAAATGCCTTATAATATAACGTAATATGCAGTATATCATTGAAAATACCTTATAATATAACGTAATATGCAGTGTATCATTGAAAATACCTTATAATATAACGTAATATGCAGTCTATCATTGAAAATACCTTATAATATAACGTAATATGCAGTGTATCATTGAAAATACCTTATAATGTAACGTAATAAGCAGTGTATCATTGAAAATACCTTATATTATAACGTTATATGCAGTGTATCATTGAAAATACCTTATAATATAACGTAATATGCAGTATATCATTGAAAATACCTTATAATATAACGTAATATGCAGTGTATCATTGAAAATACCTTATAATATAACGTAATATGCAGTGTATCATTGAAAATAACTTATAATATAACGTGATATGCAGCCTATCATTGAAAATACCTTATAGTATAACGTAATATGCAGTGTATCATTGAAAATACCTTATAATATAATGTAATATTTGCAGTCTACCATTGAAAATACCTTATAATATAAACGTGATATGCAGCCTATCATTGAAAAATACCTTATAGTATAACGTAATATGCAGTGTATCATTGAAAATACCTTATAATATAATGTAATATTTGCAGTCTACCATTGAAAATACCTTATAATATAACGTAATATGCAGTCTATCATTGAAAATACCTTATAATATAACGTAATATGCAGTATATCTTTGAAAATACCTATAATATAAACGTAATATGCAGTCTATCATTGAAAATGCCTTATAATATAAACGTAATATGCAGTATATCATTGTAAATACCTTATAATATAACGTAATATGCAGTGTATCATTGAAAATACCTTATAATATAACGTAATATGCAGTGTATCATTGAAAATACCTTATAATATAACGTAATATGCAGTATATCATTGAAAATACCTTATAATATAACGTAAAATGCAGTGTATCATTGAAAATACCTTATAATATAACGTAATATGCAGTCTATCATTGAAAATGCCTTATAATATAACGTAATATGCAGTATATCATTGAAATACCTTATAATATAACGTAATATGCAGTGTATCATTGAAAATACCTTATAATATAACGTAATATGCAGTCTATCATTGAAAATACCTTATAGTATAACGTATTATGCAGTGTATCATTGAAAATACCTTATAATATAATGTAATATTTGCAGTCTACCATTGAAAATACCTTATAATATAATGTAATATTGGCAGTCTACCATTGAAAATACCTTATAATATAACGTAATATGCAGTGTATCATTGAAAATACCTTATAATGTAACGTAATAAGCAGTGTATCAATGAAAATACCCTATAATATAATGTAATATGCAGTGTATCATTGAAAATACCTTATAATATAATGTAATATTTGCAGTCTATCATTGAAAATACGTGATAATATAACGTAATATGCAGTCTATCATTGAAAATGCCTTATAATATAACGTAATATGCAGTGTATCATTGAAAATACCTTATAATATAACGTAATATGCAGTGTATCATTGAAAATACCTTATAATATAACGTAATATGCAGTGTATCATTGAAAATAACATATAATATAACGTGATATGCAGCCTATCATTGAAAATACCTTATAGTATAACGTAATATGCAGTGTATCATTGAAAATACCTTATAATATAATGTAATATTTGCAGTCTACAATTGAAAATACCTTATAAATAACGTAATATGCAGTATATCTTTGAAAATACATATAATATAACGTAATATGCAGTCTATCATTGAAAATGCCTTATAATATAACGTAATATGCAGTATATCATTGTAAATACCTTATAATATAACGTAATATGCAGTGTATCATTGAAAATACCTTATAATATAACGTAATATGCAGTGTATCATTGAAAATACCTTATAATATAACGTAATATGCAGTATAACATTGTAAATACCTTATATATAAACGTAATATGCAGTGTATCATTGAAAATACCTTATAATATAACGTAATATGCAGTGTATCATTGAAAATACCTTATAATATAACGTAATATGCAGTATATCATTGAAAATACCTTATAATATAACGTAATATGCAGTGTATCATTGAAAATACCTTATAATATAACGTAATATGCAGTGTGTCATTGAAAATGCCTTATAATATAACGTAATATGCAGTATATCATTGAAAATACCTTATAATATAACGTAATATGCAGTCCTATCATTGAAAATGCCTTATAATATAACGTAATATGCAGTATATCATTGAAAATACCTTATAATATAACGTAATATGCAGTGTATCATTGAAAATACCTTCTAATATAACGTAATATGCAGTATATCTTTGAAAATACCTTATAATATAACGTAATATGCAGTCTATCATTGAAAATGCCTTATAATATAACGTAATATGCAGTATATCATTGAAAATACCCTATAATATAATGTAATATGCAGTCTATCATTGAAAATACCTTATAATACAACGTAATATGCAGTATATCATTGAAAATACCTTATAATATAACGTAATATGCAGTGTATCATTGAAAAATACCTTATAATATAACGTAATATGCAGTGTATCATTGAAAATACCTCATAATATTACGTAATATGCAGTGTATCATTGAAAATACCTTATAATATAATGTAATATGCAGCCTATCATTGAAAATACCTTATA